>OY731399.1:24869561-24886902 GCA_963425845.1 Sphenostylis stenocarpa | reverse complement strand
CGACGAGTATTTTCGCTTGAGCGATAAGTGATTAAAATATGTGGTGACCTAAGTTACGTTATCTCGCTAACTACGTTGGACGTTTAGTTAATGGTCAATTTTCGCTCGCTATGAGTTAATTCGCCGAGTTGACCGATGTGGTGAATCGCTGCTGGATCATGCGCCACTCCTCGCTTCAGCGAGACATCCATCGCTTGAGCGAAGAAATTTCTAATTGATTATGAGATTTGAACTACCGATCATAATTTTAAAATAATCGAATATACAAAATTATGATCGATTATTTCTTCTCGCTTCAAGTGAAGAAACTCCGCTTTAAGGAACACATTAGATAATGGCTCTAGAACTAACCGTTATTAAAAGTATATTTTAGATAACTAAGTGACGTGTAATCACATTATATGTTTACTTAAGCTGCTAAAGGCAACCGCTATCATATATGGGTCACTTTAATATCATATGGCAAAACACTTTTAAGAAAAAGCAGTTATTTTAACCGCTTCTTAAAAGCCGAACATATAATAACGGCTCTACCTTAACCGCTATCTGTAAACGCATTTTAATGCTAAAGCAGTTTTAACCGCTATCTAATGTGTTTTCCGCCTTGCCGGAGCTTTCATTGATTATGCCTCCAGAATAGTTTCTTCACAACTTTTCACAAAACTTTTCTAAGTTATTTTAATTGATAACAACAAGTTTTAACTATTTAAAATAAGCAAGAAAATTTTCTTAAATAACCTTCGATTTCATATCAACCCACAAGATCTTTGTTTTATCAAATGATTCAATAAGATCTTCATCAGCTTTCAATTAATTGAAAACTCCTAAGTATACATTGAGACATTTCCTTAACTAACACACCCAATGATGCGAAGTGATGTGCACATGTAACATTGGGACATGTTCTTCCTGGCTTATGACCAGGGGTATGATAATATGAACATTTCTTAACTCCTACTTTGATTTTCCTCAGAATGTCCATCTCAATTCTTGCTGCACTTTGATTTTGGTCAGCCTCTCTTGAAGTTCTTTTTCATTTCCTGGATTTGCACACAAAGTATGTCCCGCGTAAGGTCGGGCTATCATTCTTCATTCTCGCAATAACCCAATTGTGTTCTGTGATACTTCTTTGAAACTTGTCAGTAAGGTATACACCGTAATTAATATAGTTGTTGAAGTCATGGTGTGCATGCTTGCATGCGCCAAGAACATGTGAACAAGGCATGTGAACTTTTTGGAATTTCCCACAGCCACACCATAACTCATCAAGGTGAACCGCAAACTTCCCCGCTTGTCGAACTTCACGCGGGTTTTGTGGTTTCTTCTACTACAAATTCTTGTGGTAGCACTGGCCAAAAGTTATGACCCCATACGTGTTTGTGCTTCCTCTAAATTTGTGACCAAAATTTCGGAGTATACATGACCAACATTGATCATGGCATCTATCTCGCCTCCCTCTTTCAATGAAAAATTTGTTGCAGATGTGTACGTTGCATTGACCATGGAGACAAATAGGTAGATTTCTTGTTTTTTTCAAAACGAGTTGATAAACTCTGCTATGTTGGTCGTCATGTAGCCCCAACGTCGTCCATTGTCCCATGCAAGTGCCCATTTTCTCTAGTGTATCTCATCCAACCAATTAGCCGCTTGTATGTCACATTGCCTCAAGATGTTGTAATAATAGTAGAATCGTGGTTTAGTCATCCCATACGCTACAACAATATTTAAAAACCATAGTTAATATAAATATTTATTAGCAACAATTAAATAATGAATAAATTGTAACAAATTTGAAGCAAAGGAATTACCCATATTTACAACATCTTTCCTCGGTGCGTTGTTTTTGAAACGTCTCATAAAATTATGTGCAATGTGTCTAATGCGGTAGACATGCATTGAATTATTTTCTGTCCATCTCGCTTCCATTTCTCATGTATGCACTTCTAATGGATTCATGTCGGTCTGATATGAGGCATAATCTTTGTCTAGGGTGTGACATATCTTTGAAGGTTTTTTAAGAAAAAACCAGGCATCACTTGTTTCACCTTCAACCATACCGCGAAACGCAATGGGGAGGATGTTGTTGCGGCCATCTTGTGCTACCGCAACCAACAAGGTACCTCTATATTTTCCATACAAAAAAGTTCAGTCCACTTGAACAATGGGCTTGAGGCGGAACAAATCCATCTATGCATGACCTAAACGACCAAAACACACGCTTTAAAAATATTTGAATTTTGTCGAAGGACTTCACCTTGGTAAGATGGTCAGTGACTCGCAGTTAGTAGATGAATCCGAGAACAAATTGTTGCATCGCTTGTAACAAACAAGACAACTTCTTATACGAATCCTCCCAATTACCGTAGATGATCTCCATCGCCTTTTGTTTGGCCAACCAGGCCTTCCTCGTATGTTATAGTGTAACCCGTTGTTAATTGGATGTGAGCTATGATTGTGGAGATTGGTGTTGACGAATCAACGATCAATTATTTCACCAATTGTTTGGGAAATCATTTTATATTCCAACTTGTTGTGGTCTTGGTCGATTAATGGCGAAACGCATGTATGGTGCCCTTCAAGTTTCATAATCTCCCAATATTGCTCTCTTATGCGCAATATTGCTCGACATCTCCAATTGCATTGGTTATCAACACATTCAACAACATATCTACTTTGGTTTGAAATTTTCACCTTGTATGTGCAAAGTTGATTGACAATGTGAAAGCAGTTGATGGCATCTTGAACTTGTTCTTTTGTTATGAAACGTTGTCCAAGAAATATAGTTCCTGCTGGAGAAACAAAAGACTCTCTCATTCAACGCATGACCATACTCCGGGTCTTGTTGTTGAATGTGACTTTCAAAGTTAAGAAAATGTTGCAGGGTTGTATGGTTCCATGAAGTTTGGTGCATGTGTAAGGATATGTGGTTGTTCGTCCTCCGAATCATCTTCGGTGTTGGCTGAGAATTTCATCTTCGTCTTCATCCTCACTAAAAGGATCAACGACTTCAATTGGGAGGCCAACAATTTCGTTCTCTTGTGTGGGTAGTTCTTCGTTGATGTTGGTGGAAGTGCCCACTTAGAAGTTGGGTAAAAGGATGTAGTCATTATGTGTGGGTATTTCTTGGGTCGTGTGTTTGGGAAAGCTTGGTAGGTAAGGGTGAAATTTCTCGGTGAGTGTGTGTTGGGGTATGAAGAAGAAGAAGTTTTAAATGAAACAAAAATTTCAATACCACATAGACTTGAGTTTGAATCATGAACATCGAACATGACCTCCACGTCGTCATCATCTTTCAACTCAACAAAGAATGAAGTTGTTGATCCCAACTCCGAGTCTAGTTGGGCAACGAAAATGGATGATTGCTACATTTTCGTGGGGTTCTTTCTCCAATTTCTGTGGATCAACTTCTTCAACCTTTGTAGAAATTCCTCTCTTTAAAGGAACAAGTTTTGCAGTCCGCGATTGAAGGTAACTCCTCCATGGGACATTGGTTCATGAAACCATCATAATGGACAATAGTAGACACTACACCCATTTTAGGAGTGTGGAACACAAAGAAGACTAAAGGTAAGAAGAAGAAATAATGCAAATAGCTTCGTAGATTTAGGAGTGTGCAATGTGAGAACTTCAAAGAATGAAAGTGGTCTATTTATAATGAAGTCCATTGGTTTGAATCCAATGCTCCCTCACATGATTTCGTCGCACACAAAACCCAAGCAAAGTGGGTGGGTCAACATCTCTTTAAATATGTTTGGATTCTTCTCGCTTTTGTCTAACCCAATGCAGTGGAATCCAAGATTGGAATCCTAACTTAGGTGGGTAACTCAGCATTGGATTCTTTACTTGTGTGCATCGAAAGACATGGGAATCCCGACTTGGGTGGGTGACTCAAGCATTGTAAATAGTTGCAGGTTTCCTCGCTCAAGCGAAAGTACCCGCCGCTTAAGCGAGAATTGACTCGAGATTTTAGATAGTGGCTCTAAAAGTAACCGCTATTAAAAGTATATTTTAGATAGCGGTTAACGTGGAACCGCTGATCACATATTTTAATCACTTCTCGCTCAAGTGAAAATAGTCGTCGCTTGAGCAAGAATTGACCGGAGATTACCCCTTTGTTACAGATTTCTACTCAGCTGAAGGGTTTCTTCGCTTGAGCGAGAATAGACCCGAGATTACCCCTTTGTTACAGCATTTTCTCACTCAAGCAAAGGGTTTCTTCGCTGAGTGAGATTCGATTATGCGAAATAATCGATCATAATATAAAATAATTGATTATTTTAATACGTGAATAGTAAAGAGTGCTAGTTGTGTAAATAATCTTCCAGATGTACTATTTTGGGAAATATTTTTAAAAATAGTATTATTTATGAAAAAAAGTCTGACTTTTGATGTTAGACAAATTAAAAATCTTAAACCTTCCTCACAAAAAAATATATCCACAGCCAATGGTAGTAAATCCACTATTATTGGAGAAGGAACTGTCTCTATTTCAAACAATTTGAATCTTGATACTGTTCTTGTTGTTCCTTCTCTTAAATATAACCTATTGTTGGTCTCGCAAATAACCAAAGCTCTTTTATGTGTTGTAATTTTTGGGCCTGACTCTTGTGTTTTTAAGGATATTCAAACGAGGAAGACGATTGGTTGTAGTATTAGGCGATGAAGGTTGTATTACTTGGACCTGATAGAAAAAGATTCAAAGAGACTTGGTCAAGTGTTAGCAACAAAAGGGTCTCAAGAAGTAAGAAAAGGGCGAGGATATCTCGGTTATGGCATAAGCGTCTAGGACATGCATCTTTTGGTTACATAAAGAAATTATTTCCAAATGTATTTGACCAAGTAGACACTTCAACTTTTTATTGTGATGTTTGTCGAGCTTGCAAAGAGTCATAGAACATTTTCCTTTAATTTTAAATAAAAGTTCTCTTCCTTTTATGATCATTCACTCGATGTATGGGGTCCATCTAAGGTTACAACGTTGGGTGGTTCAACGTGGTTTGTAACGCTTATTGATGATTATACTCGAATGACTTGGTTATGTTTGATGAAGTCTAAAAGTGAAGTTGGAGGACTATTTCGAAATTCTCGCAAAATGATTGAGACCCAAGACAAAACACAAATTCAGTACATGCGTAGTGACAACGAAGGAGAATATATGCAATCGTAACTTCAACATTTTTTAGTAGCCAAAAAAATTGTTTATCAAAGATCTTGTCCAAGTACTCCACAACAAAATGGGGTGGTAGAACGAAAGAACCGTCATCTATTGGAGGTGGTCCGAGATGCACTAATTGGAGCTCACATGTCAACAATATATTGGGGAGAAGCTCTCACATATGCAGTATACACTATCAACCGAACATCGTCCAGTGTCTCTTGAGTATAAAACACCTCTTCAATCACTTACAGTATGCGTATAGTAAGTCCTAAAATTGTTGAACTAACACATAGAGTTTTTTATTGTGTTGCTTATGTTCACTTATACAAGCATCAAAGAAGTAAGTTGTCTCCTAGAGTCTGAAAGGTGTGTGTTCCTTGGCTATGCAGATCACCGTAAAGGATATTGGTGCTACAATTCACAAACCAAGCAAATGTTTACTACTATATATGTAGTTTTTCATGAAACCTTGATATATTTTTCCCCGAGTCTCGAAATTCAGGGGGAGAATTATGATGAAGTTTAGACTTTTGTTCCTCAAGAAATTGATATTGAGATCAGATATGAGAAAGAAAGTTACAAAGTTGTATCAAGAGATGATTAAAGTATGTAATAATGTTATGATCAACAACCACATAATGAGGAAGATTTTGAGCATGTTGAGATCGAAAATTTGTCCGTCGATGCTAATGATATACCACACCAATTGTCCCCTCAAGAACCTAATGCAGTAAAAAGAATTCTACCAGATCGTGTCACTAGAGGTATCCCTAAGCCTACTTATGATCTTGACCTCACCAAGCAAGACAAGATACCCTATGAGTAATTATGTTTGTGACCGAACTTGTCTAACTCAAATATCACATTTATAAGTCAATTATCTACTCGTATCTATTCCTAACAAGGTGCAGTGAAACTTTAGCCGACTCCGTGTGGAAGGATGCTATGAATGAGGAGATGAGATCCTTGCAAAAAAATAAAACATGGGAATTAGTAGATTGTCCAGCTTGGAAAGAAACTAGTAGGATGTCGATGAGTGTATACCGTGAAATTTAATGCGTATGGCACAATTGAGAGATTCAAAGCTAGATTAGTGGCAAAGGGGTACACACAAGCATATGGAATAAATTACACTCGAAACGTTTACTCCCATAGCCAAAATTAGTACAGCTTCGAGTATTGTTATCTCTAACTCAGTAAACCTTGATTGGTCCTTACAACAATTTGACGTAAAATGTCTTCTTACACGAGGAATTGTCTCAAGAAGTTTATATGGAGCTACCGAAGGATATGGGATCCCAAATACACATAGCAAGAAGGTATGCAAGTTGAAGAAGTCATTGTATGAACTAAAACAATCGCCACGAGCATGGTTTGGTAGATTCATCAAGTCAATGCTTTCTTTGGATACCAACAGAGCAACCAAGATCATACCTTGTTTTTAAAGAAAAATGAAGAAAAGATTACAATTCTTATTGTATATGTTGATGACATGATAGTTATGGGAAACGATTCTAGAGGAATGCAAGGCATTGAAAGAGTACTTGGCAAAGGAATTCGAGATGAAGGATCTTGGTCCTTTGAAATATTTTCTTGGAATCGAGGTCTCAAGATCAAAGTCGGTATTTTTCTCTCACAACGAAAGTATGCATTGGATTTACTAAAAGAAACTAGAATGACAAAGATGCAAACCAACAAATTCTCCAATTGAAGAGGGATTGAAGTCAGTGCATCGAAGAAGATCAAACTCCAACTAACAAGGGAAGATATCAGAGACTTGTAGGGAGATTGATGTATCTCTCACACACTAGGCCGATTTAGCTTATGCTCTTAGTATGGTTAGTCAGGCTTCATGCACAATCCAGGTGAAAAACACATGGATGCCGTTATACGCATTTTAAGGTATATAAAAGTCTGCTCCTAGAAAAGAAGTTATGTTCAAGAAGAACTCCAACTACAAGGATGTGATGGTTTATACCGATGTAGATTGGGCAGTACTCTCGATGATAGAAGATCAACCTCTGGATACTTTATATTTGTAGGAGGTAATCTTGTCACATGGAAAAACAAGAAGCAGTAAAGTCAGTAGCTAGATCCAAAGCGTGTAAGCTAAACTTAGAGGAATGATTATTGGACTTTGTGAAGGTTTGTGACTCGACTACTTCTCCAGGATTTAGGGTATGCACATACACGTCCCATTCAATTGTATTGTGATAATAAAGTTGCGCGCGACATTGCTCACAACCCCGGTCCAACATGATCTGGATGAAGCATGTGGAGGTTGATAAATTTTTCATCAAGGAAAAACTTGATAAAAATATTTTCGAATTGCCAAATATTCGATCCGAAGATCAGCTGACGACATTCTTACCAAAGTTATGACAAGTCAGATTTTTAGGAGATTATTGGACAAGTTGAGAATGTATGACATCCATTTACCAACTTGAGGGAGAGTGTTGGGATAAAGATATTTGATTAGCTAAATTATAGGTTTGTATAACTGCACAAAATATTGTATAATCAAAACTTCCTATATTTAGTCTTGATTTGTTAGAGTAAAATACTATAAGATGATAGTATATGTGTACAAAAATAATATGAATAAAAATTATAGAAAAAATTCTATATTTTTCAATTAATAATACAAACAATCTACAAATAAAATACAAGTTCGATAAATAAAATAGAAAATATACTATCTAGAGAACCTTACGCTCACTGTAAATATGATAAAAGATAAATTAATGTTACTGGGAATCTCATATATATCACCAACTTTCTCTTTATGCATGTAATCTGGATGGTTCTCCGTGAAGATTCTATTAATGAATTTAATTCCATTTTTGGATTCGTTTTATTTGTTGATCTTCATGTAGAAGTTGCGGAGATTCTTCTGCATTAAATAATATCAAGGGTTGAGCGTAACTTATTTATCTTCTCACCATCTTAGTATCTATTTCAAGATACATCTCTCAATAGAATGTAATTTGTACTCTTTAGATAACATTCTTTGTTCTTTAACTTCAAATCTTTTAACTACATAAAATCTTCAAAGTTCTAGAAAGAAGTCTTCTTCAACCAAACTTTTTATGCACTTTTTCACCTGTTACATAATATATCTTATTTAAAATCTGATATCAATAAATGATAATTTTTTTTTCAAGCATAAAAAATTTATCATAAAAAAAATAGTGGTTTGTATTTAAATAAATTTTATATAGTCTTGTTTTTTATATCTTTCCATTCAATAATATCAAATTCAGGAGACTTACCAAAGTAATTCATCACAATATGAGGTACAACATGGGAGGAAGAAGAACAATCTTTTGATTAACTTAAAAGTCGGAGCTCTCCAGAAAGGGGAAGATTCATTTGCCAATTTTTTTAACCTGAAATAATAATAACAAATGTGATTTATAAAAAACAAAACAAATTATAATAAGATAATGAAGTAATTATTAACCAAAATATCATATTTGAAAAATAAATAAGACTTACTTGAACACTGACTTAGCACTCCCCATTGTTTCAAACAATTTAGTCAAACGAAGGAATAAATTCTTCTATTCACTGAAATCATGCATATTAATATATACATGTTCCAATAAAAGAAAGACTCTCTTCAATGCTAAACTCATACATGTAAGAGTTTTGGTGTCCAAACGATTGAAGTTTTGATGTGAAATGTTCAATAGCAAAGCCAGAATAAAAATCAAACAAAAATATTTTAATCCAATAAGTTTTAGTATAAGGATTTGAAATATTTGGATTTTGCAGTAAAATAAACAATAGTCAATATACAACTGTTTTAAATTAGCACAACCCTCAAAAGGGTTCCGACCTAGATTCAGATCAATAGTAAAAAAAAGATGAAAACATTTAAGAAAAAGAAAATAAAAACTTGTAACTTATGAACATATCGGAAAGTTCTAATAATAATAATAATAAAAAATAATAATAATAATAATAATAAAAATGAATATTTTGGTTTGTAGTTGAACAAACAAACTTATCTATCTTAAATAATTTATTCTAAGTAAATAAAATATTTAATTTTATTGTTTCGGTAAAAAAAAAGATGACAAACTATTAATATTGGTATTATATATAAATTTTTATTTACTATTTTTAAGTTTAGTAGAAATTATTTTATCTTAAATTAAACATGCGTTTAAACAAAATTTATTTGTTTAGTTCTTTTACAGAGAAAAATTATAACCTATATAATTAATGATGACACATATATTTGTAGAAAGAGTATTCAGATATATTTAGTTTATTTTTCGTTATAAATATATTTAAAAAAATTTACAATAATTATTTAAAAGTACACTCTTGGATTGTTTTCAACTCATGGATATTATATATAAATTTATACTTATATGTTTGTTAAGTAAAATTTAATTTTTATAATTTTTTATCTCTCCTAAATTCAAAGAGGATTTGTATTTTTTAACGAGAATGGTGTAAATAATTATTTCAAACCTTTAGGTGAATAAGTATCAACTCAAACAATAAAACTATCCTTCCTTTGCTCATTGAATCAGTTCACACACCTTTACTATTGAGCAATTATGTCATTTGACATGAATTGCTTAAAATACATATTTTTTTATTTTATCAATTTTGTTGTTTATTAATAATTTTGAATGACTTTTAAAATAAATTAAACATAAGGGTACAAAATTAAGCGGTAATAGTTATCTATATTTTTTTTATCAAATAATCATAATATATGAAATAGGACGAATTTTTATTGATAACTTAGGTATTGTAGAGAGTCGTAGAACATCCGCGTTCAAGTCCTCTTTAGCTAAAAATGTAAAGTGCAAAAACGTGGGAATGTCAAATGCATATTGCACTCACATTGAATGATTTTCTTTAAATCTAACCCAGTATAAATGTTATCAAGTAGGAGCTTATAATGAGAAAGAAAAATTGTTATATTTTATGTAGCTTTCATGTCGAATTATAATTCAAGCATTACTGGAAAATCTTAAGAAGTGGATCATAATCATCCTGTATGCGTTTCATACACACAGTGATCCACTTGTCATTAACCATTGTTGTAGCTATGAAGTCACTTTCTTGTGTAACCATGCATTGAAATGCATTGGGGCGTTCTGATCAAAGCTGAATTGCATTGAATTGTACAGACTATCCCTGCATAATGTTAGCAGATAGAGTCATTGATTTGAATGTTTTGGAGGTCTCGGCTTCATAATGTGGTCTACATCTGCTGCAACAACAAGGCAAATTTGTGTGCAGACTTTGTCAGAAGATATATGTGCATCTTGTCATAAGAAAATACAATAAATAAAAAGTACCAGAGACAGTGTGGTTGAATGATATTTAGCAAATTAAGGGTGAATCAATTTAATGTGTTTAAAGAGTCTCTGCATGTGTTTGAATACAAATTATATTTGTGTTGTTAGTATGAAAAAGGAGAACACAAACGGTCAATTGCATCAGTTCACACAGAACCTACTTGTTATTAGCATGCATTGGATTGGAAAGTACAACAAATGAAACTCATGCAGAGACTGCGGGTGATACAGTTGGTTGAGATTCCCAATGACATTAAATTGTTTCATTTTAAAAATTTACAATTCACCATGAAAAACACAAACGCAGACAGTTATTTGATGCTCTCTAGGTTGCCTGCTACAACAGTCATCTATATTTATGAGTAACAACAGCCATGTGTTTTATTGGTTGGACTTTGGTTATGTTGTTCCAGAGATTCTTTGGCATTAAATCTCCAAATTAATTCATTGGCTTCAAAATGGGTCTATACTAACAAAATCTGCAGACACCTTTGCTTTCTTGTCGCAGCAGATAATACAATTAAATTTAAATTTGTCTTGACATTATAACTCAGTACGCATGCATGAGTATTGAACTAAAGAGTTGCAATGTCTTTGAAGAAATGTAATTAGTGCTATATTAATTTTTAATTTATAAAGGAAAATTATATATATATATATATATATATATATAATTTTTTAATTTCTAAAGAATGAAGTAATTATTGATAATGTTAATTATTGGGGTTAGTGTATTTGTTTGTATTTTTATAAAATATTATATATTAAGTTAAATTTATGTTTAGATATAAAATAATTTAGATGGTGATAAAGTAGATGAAGAAGACAAGCAAACTGCTGATAGATATAGTTTAGACTCCCAATGTAGTAGGCAACCTAGAGAGCATCAAATAACTCTCATTGGAATCTCAGCCATATATATCACCAGCAGTCTCTGCATATTTTTTATTTGTTGTAATTTTCAACCCAATGCATGCGTTATCCTAAGAGCAGAACAAAGCGACGTTATGTTTGTAGGTTCTGTGTGAAGATATTCATAATATTCAGTGCATGAAAAATTATTAATCTTAAACTTTTAAACATTTTTTAAGATTTTAACTCTAATTAAGAAATATTTCCAAAGTAGCTATTAAATAAACCTTTATTTAAAATATTTTATTATCTATAACTCTTTACTTTTGTTATTTTTTTTAAAATTAACTAAGTTTTTAAAGAAATAATATATATGTATGTATATAATTTCAATATTAATTTATAGTTTAATATCAGCTTCTCACTTTCTTACTTATTAGATATTCTTCATCAATTAAATTTAATTTAACATATAATATAATTATAAATATTTTTTTACTTAAAAATTTATTAATATTAATTATTTTGTTCAATATTAAATTTAAAAATATATTTTTTCATATAAGCGGTTAGGAACAAGTTGAATAATTTTAGACCGGTATTTCTAGGGACAGCAACAATACACGCGCCTATAAATATATACTTCTATGAACGTTTATTACATCTCAAACCAAATTTAAGTGCTGCACGAAACAATAAGAAGAACTCGGTGAAGCCGAAAGAAAGAGGAAGAGGATAAGTTAAGTATTTTTTTTATTATTTTTATTTACATCTTTCTTAGATTATTTCATACCTATATTTCCTTTCTCGGTTTCTTCTTTCTTCTCTCTTTAACAATGAATTGTATGAAAGTTGAATCTTTATAATCTGTTATTCATTAATTTAATTGAAAAAATTAACCAGTTGTTTTCAAAATTAAATCGATTATCATAAATTTATATTTAGCTCAAAAATCACTTAATGATAAATTTGTATAATATTTTTTTCTCGGAGAGTCTTTGAATAAAACTTTTGGAACATGACACCAGGGATACTAGATATATTACAGTAAAACAATTGTAAAATCATGCAATGCAGCAAAAACTTTCGGATAATTTGTTATATTCTTGGAGTTTTTAAACATAGATGTTATATAAATTTAATAATTATACTTTTAAATATATTTTTTTGTAAAATAATAGTAAAATTGTATTTTAAATATTTAGTGAAAATATTAGTAGCACCATTCATTAGAGTTTGTGATGATTTCGAATGAGAGTTTATGTGCATCTTACATATCTTCGAAGACATTGAAACTCGTTAGTTCAATACTCATGCATGCGTACTGAGTGATAATGTCATGCAAAATTTAAATGTATTATCTGCTGCAACAAGAAAGAAAAGGTGTCTGCATAAGAAAACAATGTTAACAGATAGAGGCATTCATGTTTGGGGGTCTCGGCTGGACAAGGTTGTCTTTTTCTGATGCAACAACAAAGCAAAGGTGTCTGCAGAAGTTGTCATTATGCACCCATCTTCAATCCAATGAGGTAACTTGGAGATTTAATGCAGAAGAATCTTTGCAAATTTCTCATAAAAAAATATACAACAAATAAAACATATACATACAGCTGTGCAGAGTGTTGATGATAAACAGTCTCTGCATGTGTTCGAATACGAATTATATTTGCGTTGTTCTTCTCAAAAAGCTTTCAGAAAAGGTGAAATTGCCGATTGCATTCATCAATGGAAGCTTCACACACACAGTACCCACTTATTTTTAGCAGTAAAACGTCGCTTTCTTCTCCTCGGATAACGCATGCATTGAATTGGAAAGTACACCAAATGAAACACATGCAGAGACAGTTGGAGACAGCTCAATACATAGGCCTGAGATTCCCAGTGAAATTAAATTGATTGATCTTAACAATTTACCATTCACCATAAAAAACATACACAGACTTAGTTGATCCTTTCTAGGTTAGGTTGCCTGTACATAATAATCTAGGTTAGGTTACGTCAATTGGTGCATGAAGTTGTTAGTTATAGCCTGATCTCCATATTTCAATAATTTCAATAAAGACGTGGGAAATATAATGTGTTTACATTATATTGTGCAATATAAAACTTAACATAACACATTGAAGGTGCATATGCATTATAGGTGTTGTGCAATTTATAAGCATAACATATTGAATGTGCATATACATAACACCAATTCTTGCTAAAATATTGATGTGCCGTGTGCAAGCATGACAATACAAGACATTTGATTTAATTACATTCTATTTGCAGTCATAAACACAAAACTTTATGCATATAAATAACAGATTCAACTTACATAGAATCTATTGTTCAAGAGAGAAGAAAAGAAGAGACGGAGAAAGAAAACATCTATTGTTCAAGTTTAATGGCAAAATCAGGAGAAGATCGATTGAGTACTCTTCCTATTGAATTAATTCATAGAATACTTTCTTTCTTAGATGCAGCAGCTGCAGTCAAGACATGCATATTAAGTAAAAGATGGAGATCCATTTGGAAATGTCTCCCAGTTTTAAATTTAGATGATAATTATTTTCAAGACACTTATGCATTTGATTACTTTGTAGATCATATTTTGTCTCTTAGAGATGATTCTGCCAATTTATACGAGCTCAATGTTGTTTGTCACGAAGAGCTTGAAGACGGTGATGTGATAGATTCCATCATTGATCATGTTACACAGACACCATCTATATTATCACATATTCAGGTTTTAACAATCCAAGCCGAGTGTGTAGTTCAAAATCTTCATAATCTTTCCATCTGTCAATCTTTAACTACTCTAGAGCTTTCTGAAATAGCAATGGAAATCACACCTTTTAATTTCCCTTCTCTTAAATGTTTTTATCTTTTTGATTGTCGATTTGAATCTGGATCGGAGACCTTTTTCAATGCTTTTGAGGACTGTGCTAACCTGGAACAATTGTTTATTGACGATTGTTTCTTTTATGGCGAAATCCAAAACTTTCAAATAGTTGCACCGAAACTTATCGAGCTGAGAATTTCTCACTGGAGAGTGGATGAAGTTTTTGATTCTGACTGTGTTATTGAACTTTTCACGCCAAAACTTCAATTGTTTAGATATCACGACTCTTACATGTACGAGTTTAGCACCGAAGAGAGTCTTTCTTTCGTGGAGGAGGTATATATTGATATGGATGAGTTCAGTGAGGACAAGGATTTATTCCTTCGTTTGACTGAATTGTTTGAAATAATGGAGAGTGCTAAGTCAGTGTTCTTATCCACTAGTATCATTCAAGTAAGTATTATTTCTTTTTCAAATATGGTAATTTTGTTAATAGTTACTTCACTGTCTTATTATAATTTATTTTCTTTTCTATAAATTACATTTGTTATTATTATTTCAGGTTTTGTCCATGTTTTCAAAAGAACTGGCCGAAGAATCTTCTCCTTTCTCGAGAGTTGAAACTATTAAGTTAATCAAAGATTCTTCTTCCTCCTCTTCCTCCTCCTATGCTGTACCTTCTACTGTCATGAATTACTTATTTGGTAAGTCTACTGAATTTGATATCTATGAATGGAAAGGTACGAAAAGCAGGAGTATACAAATTTGTAAGGGTTAGTTTACTCTTACTTTAATTCAGATCACACTTATTTGAAATCTGCTGTTTTATGTTACAGGTGAAAAAAAAGTGCATAAAAAGTTTGGTTGAAGATGGCAACTGTCTAAATCAGAACAATTATAACCTTGGTGATAATTATTTGATGGATCTTTTGGTTGTTATATTGTGAGATCTAATGTATCAGCAACTGTTTGCGTTTTTTTTGTATTGTATATGCTTTAATTTCTGGTACAAGGATTGAGGATTTATGTATTTTTTACGAGATTGCTTCATAATATCCGAACAACACAAAATGTGACAAATCCAAATCAGAGTATTTTTGCAACACCAAACATCACCACATCACGATTTTGATGCTACTGGTTAGGGACTTCATGTCACCCATTCTTTAGATCATTGAATTTCATGACTTTATTCATTGTACTTTGCTTCTGTTGTTCCAGAGATTCTTTGGCATTAAATCTCCAAATTATCTCATTGGCTTGAAAATGGGTCTATATTAACAAAATCTGCAGACACCTTTGCATTCTTGTGGCTGTAGATAATACATTTAATTTTTTTTTACATTATCACTCAGTACGCATGCATGAGTATTGAACTAAAGAGTTTCAATGTCTTTGAAGAAAAATGTAACATGCACATAATCTCTCATTCAAAATCATTAAAAACTCGAATTAATGATGATAATAATATTTACAATTTTACTATTATTTAAAAAAATTACTGTATTGCATGTTTTTACAATTGTTTTTCAAGCGTTATATTACCCTAAAAGTGTTATCGAACCACTCTAAATAAAATGTCGTACAGATATATCATTAGGTGATTTTTGAGTTAAATAAAAATTTATGATAACAGATTGGAAGAGAGGAGAGAAGAAGAGACGGAGAAAGAAAATACCTCAATATATATGAAATCATTCATAAAATTCTTTCATCTATGGATGCATCGGATGTAGTTCAAACATCTGTTTCGATGGAGATACATTGGGAAATCTCTGCCAATTCTAAATTTATATGATGATTATTTTCAAGACACTTGCATACATCATATATATTTTGTCTTTAAGACATGTTTCTCTCAATTTGTCAATTTGATGTTCGCCTTCAACATTGTTTTAGTTAAACTAAAAAAATAAGAAGATAAAATAATTATAATAAGTCAACCAGCAATGTTGGAGTTAATATATATATATTTTGTATGAATTATTTATGTTCAATCTATAACTTGAACATCACCAACTTTCAGTGATAATCAATGTTGAGCTGAAAGTGTAACATCCTACTACTGTTACATTTTATTTAAAAATACTGGGGGATATAAATACATTAAATTAGTTATATTACATCTCTAAGTATTTTAAAAGAAGCATTCTCATATTACACAAGTTCTCGATATTTTTCTTTTTTAAATAAACAAATGTAATACTTTTTTTTCATTTTCTCAACTTAATGTTGAGACTGATCACCTCAAATATTATCTATTCACGTGTAATAACACATCCATGTTCATTGTGGTTTAGATTAATATATCATACTAACTAAGATAAATCAGTTGTTAAAATTATTTATTTATATGATTATCACAATATATTCTCAATATTCACACCTAAATAAATAATTAAAGCATCATAACTATACAATAAATTAAGTATATAATATCTCAAAGATATAAGTTATATTTCATGTCATCGTATATCGACATTCACAATTATAGACACTTACTCTACCTTCTAAGACACTTTAACTTTAGACTTAGAAATTTGCATTTGTCACATTACCTTCCTTAAGTTGATATCTCCAACATAGTTACATAATTGGAACACGTTTCTTCATGTGACAAAGTAAATTCCTATTATTTGTCGGATATAATTCTTTTTCACACCACAATCTAAGTCATAGAGATCTTCTTCAACTTTCACCACCTCGATATTGTTCTCTAAGTAAGTTTAGTTTCAATACGCTTAGGATATCTCCTTCAAAATTTCAAATTCAATATATTACATATATCTCAACATAGTATCTCTTCCTTAAAAACTAATACGTCAACTTTCATCAAGACGTAATATATATAAGGATATCACATGATATTTCTCATATCACAACAATATATTTTTCTATACATATATTAACACCCACTACACATTATTTCATGTTCAATATATGTATTCTATTATCCTAAGTCTTCTAGAATAAGGATTATAAATATGAAGTTTTCATTAAAATCTATAAAAAATCGGTCGCTAATGCTCAATAATTCCATTACAATCGGGCCACGGCATCTAAATGCTAGTCATAAAAAGTTTGAAGTCACACGGTGTTAGCTAATTTACTATTTCTTGTCATAAAATACAATTGATTTTATTTTCGCTGGTTTAAAATATGGATCAAATTAATATA
>OY731399.1:19710434-19731241 GCA_963425845.1 Sphenostylis stenocarpa | reverse complement strand
AATCCATTTATGGACTAAAACAAGCATCTGCGTCAATGGTACTATAAATTTCATCAAGTAATTCTCTCATTTGGCTTCAAGATGAATATTACTGATGATTGTGTGTATCACAAGTTTAAGGGAGCAAGTATATTTTCGATCTTGTATGTTGATGATATTCTACTTGCCACTAATGATATAGACATATTGCACGAAACCAAGAAATTTTTATCAAAGAATTTTGAAATGAAAGATCTTGGTGATGCGTCTTTCGTATTAGGAATTCGTAGACACCGAGATCGATGTCGAGGTACTTTAGGATCATCACAAAAGAGCTATATCGAAAAAATTCCTGTGCGTTGTTTGACATGCATGAATGTAAATCCGGGGATACTATAGTTGCTAAGGAAGACAAGTTTAGTCTCAATCGTCTAAAGGGGAATTTGGAAATTGAGGAAATACAGAAGATTCCCTATGCATCATCTATAGGGAGTTTGATGTATGCCCAAGTATATACGCGTCCAAAGTACATAACGTGTATGAGTTGGGGTTCTAGACGGATATATAATCAATCCAAGAATGGACCATTGGAAAGTAGCAAAAAGGGTCATGAGGAAATTTAAAGAGAACAAAAGATTATATGCTCACATCCAAGAGGCCGTAATTAGTCATAAGGTCTTTCATGAACATGTTGCTCACATTAATGTTTTACGGCTGAGGAATTTGTGGTTTAAGTGGGAGTTAGTCATTTTCATATATTTTATGTTTTATGTTTAATTTCATGTATGTATACATTGATTTTTTGGACATATTTGGTTATCTATAGATATGCGCTTTTTCGTTCATTCATTACACTTTGTACATTAAGGTTATTATATTGATCTCGATAAGTTAAAGTTTGAACCAGCTTGAAAATAGACGCGTACAGCATCACCTTCACGTAATTTTTCATGCTACACATTTCATGATGAATCCATGCCATTTGGTTATGTCATGATTAATAATCATTGTTGGTTTTAGTTGCGATGATGTAATGAAAAGCTAGTTTGGTTCTCAGTATCTTGATATGATCAATGGACGTGACTTTCGTAGTATGCTAAAAGAATATAATGACAATTTTGAGCTCATAAAGTCTAACACATTTGTAAGGTTGTAAAGACATATATATTTGTGACTAATGGGAGATTGTTGACAAATTTTGGGTCATTATTTATTAAGCCAAATAATAAGTGATCTCGACTAAATTAAAGTTTTGGCTAAAGGCATATGTCATGAAAATAAAATTATGGAGAGACCATAGAGTAATTTTTAATTTGATGAGGGGTCAAATTGGAAATATTAAAACTTAAGTAATTAACCTAATTCTCGGTTATTTAAAAGGTCATGGTCCCCTTTTGGAAGCACACACACGCAACGTAAGTCTCAGTCCCGCTCCTTTCTTTCTATCCCTATTAAGCAGGAAAATCCAAGGGAAATACATGTGTTTTTCGGGTGGAAGACCATAAGATCAATAGTGCTCTAAAAGAGACATGATCATTATCGCTAATTCAGACACTTTCGCATGCAATCTACAACATATTTATGAGTATGGAATAATGTTTATGTTTGATAGTTAGAATCAAAATCAAGATCATAATAATAGTTTTTCAACAACCATTACATCAAGTTGAAATGTTTAAGTAATATAAACATATTTTCAAACTTTAAGCCGATTGTCATCTAAACTACGATATCATGAGTTCAAGTCGAACGCTATATATAGGCTTCAAATCCATACTTTGCCAAGCAACAAATTGAGACACCATAACAAGTGCTCTCAAGGAATACCGCAATAATTTTCTCACCCAAAGAAGATGGGAACGAGGAAATGGCCTCGTTTGATCCTTGCATTTGCATTTTGCTTAATTGCTATCAATGTTGGTGCTCGATGATTATAAGCCTTACAATGGCCAACCATCTAACTACCCAAACCCAACACCACCATATGAACATGATAAACCACCATATTACTACAACTCAACTCCATATTACTACCAATCTCCGCCTCCACCACCACCTCACTAAGTCCATGAATTCCCTCCATATATTGGGAACACAAATAAAATATAAAACGAAAGTAAATAATAAGAACACAAAAAATTTACGTAATTCGGCTTAAAGTGACCTACGCCCATGGTTGCACTAGATGATAATTCTCATTCACGCAATTAGGTTTACAATTACATGAGTATTTATAATAAAAGAATTAGTAAATGGGTCAAACTCAATAACCCTTAAAACTCCACATACTTAATAGTAATTACATAAGCCTCTTCATGATACTCGCTTACTACCTTAATGTTAGTATTATGGTGCTTGATTTAGTCCCACATCGATTAGGATTGTGAGATGAGGTTCTCTATTTTGTTATATAAGCAACCCTATGTAAAGTTTGAGATACACACAGAAATAAAAATTACTTCCTAGTGTAGTCGTGGACGTAGGCATACATATTTTAGCCGAACCACGTTAAAATTCTTGTGTCGTTTATTTTTCTCTCCTTCATTCTTTCCTTTATTATTGTCTTGTTCCTAACAATTGGTATCAAGAGCCAATTTTCTTAGTATGCTCGTGGTTGTAGCTTTGTCCGATCTTCCACATCGAAAAGATTTGGTCTTTTTTCTTGGGAATCTCGCTTAGAGAAGTAAGTGGGAGCTTTCTTCGAAAGCAAGTGAGAGCAATGGCATTGGAAGAAGGAAAGGTGAGGATCGAGAAGTTCGATGGCGTTGACTTTGCTCCGAAGATGCAGATGGAAGATTATCTGTATCGAAGAAGTTGTATCTACCCTTGACAGGCGTAAGCCAACCGACATGGAGCAAGCTGAATGGGAGTTGTTAGATCGGCAGTACGCTTGGTGTGATCCTACCGACATTAGCCAAGAATGTTGCGTTCAACATCATGAACGAAAAGACAACCGTAGATTTGATGCGTGCGTTGTCAAATATGTATGAGAAGCCCTCTCGCAGCCAATAAAGTGCATTTGATTCGCAGTGCTAGTCAACCTCAAAATGGGTGAAGGTAACTCTAGCTACTAATCATATTAGTGAATTTAATGCAATTATTAGCGCAGCTTGACATCGAGGCAGTATAATATTTGATGATGAGGTGAAAGCATTAATTTTATTATCATCTCTACCGGAAGTCGGGGTGCAACCGTTATCGCAAGTAGTAATTCTCGCAAGCAATAACAAGTTGAAGCTTGATAACATCCGTGACTTGATCTTAAGCGAAGATGTTCGCAGAAAAATTCAAGCAGAATCTTTCGCTTCTAATTCGAGTTCAAGCATTGAGTACCGAAACTAGAGGAAGAAGTCGCCGTAAAGGTCGTAATCAAGGCCGAGGCAGCATCAAAATCCGGAGGGAGATCACAAGCAAAAGTCCTGAATGATATCACTTGTTGGAATTGTCGAAAAAGGGCCACTTTTCAAATCAAGCGTAGGGCTCCAAAGAAGGACAACAACAACAACAAGAAGCAAGATGATGATCAATCACAAATGCAAAGAATCGATGAAGTTGAAGATGCACTCGTTATGTAGTTTAGATAATTCTATTGACTCATGGATTATGGACTCAAAAGCGCCATTTCATACTACACCTTCCTTAGAACTATTATCTAACTATGTTTCTGGAAAGTTTGGGAAGGTCTACCTTGCGTATGGAAAATCTCTTGATATCATAGGAAGAGGTGATATTAACATCGTAACCTCTAATGGAAACGTGTGGACTTTGAATAATGTCGACATATTCCAACCTTAAAGAGAAACTTAATATCTATAGGGCAGCTTGGATGATGAGGGACATTACACCACTTTTGGAGATGGACATTGGAAGGTAATGAAAGGTAATCTTGTTGTTGCTCGTGGAAAGAAGCAAGGATCTCTCTACATGATTGCATGCATGAGGATATGATATCGCTGCGTAAGTTGGCAACAATTCCTCCTTATGGCATCGAGGCTTGGGCATATGAGTGAGAAAGGAATGAAGCTCATGATATCAAAAGGTAAAATACCTAACGTGAAGCATGTTGACGCTGGACCTTGCGAACATTGTATCTTTGGAAAGCGTAAAAAGGTTAGCTTCTCAAAAACAAGTAAGTCGTCTAAAGTTGAAAGACTAGAACTAGTGCATACAGCATGTTTGGGGGCCAGCCTTCGTGAAATCCCTTGGAGGTTCACAATATTATGTAACCTTCATTGATGACTCTACAAGAAAGGTATGGGTTTATTTTCTTAAAAATAAATCGATGTGTTTTCCGTGTTTAAAAGGTGGAAAAAGGAGGTTGAGACTCAAACAGGTTTAAAGGTCAAATGTTTGAAGTCTCGATAATGGTGGAGAATATGACAAGTAGGTCAATTCAAGGAGTTTTGTTCGTAGAATGGGATCGAATGATCAAGACAGCTCCAGGAACACCGTAACAAAACGGTGTGGCGTAAAGAATGAACTTAACCTTGAATGAGAGAGCAAGATGTATGAGAATCCAAATGGATTACCCAAGGTATTTTGGGCGTATGCAATAAGCACAACAGACTCTATCTCATAAACAGTAGGACCATCAGCCTTTTAGACTATAAGTTACCCGAAGAAGTATGGTCCTGAAAAGAGGTAAATCTTTCACATCCGAAAGTTTTTGGTCAGTGCTTCATATGTTATGTTAGACTCTAATAGTAGAGATAAATTGGACCCTAAGGCAAAAACGTTGTTATTTCATTGGTTATGGATCCGACATGTTTGGCTACGTGTTTTGGGATGACCAAAACAAGAAAATTATCGAAGTAGAAATGTTACTTTTAATGAAAACATGTTCTATAGAGACAGGATTGCGTAACTCGCAAATGTAAATAAACAAACTAGAGCAAGTATCATTAGAAGAAATTTCGTAAAGTGATGTAGTCAACCGAAGGCGTAATATACAAGTAGAGCCTATGTCGAGCTCGAGACGTAACCCGAACAAATAGTAGAGTCAAGAACTCCCGAAATCTTGGTTAGAAGATCTAGCGTATCAATTGTAGCACCACAAAGGTATTCCCCTTCATTGCATTATTTGTCTGCTGATCGATGTCAGTGAGCCGTAGCATTTTGCCGAGGCTATGCAGGGAGATGAATCTATTAAGTGGGAGCTAGCAATGGAAGATGAGATAAAGTCCCTTCGTAAGAATAAAACATGGTCTTTAACCAAGCTACCGTAAGGAAAGAAAGTTTTGCAAAACAAAGTGGGTCTATAGGTTGAAAGAAGAACCAGATGGCGCGAAAAGATATAAGGCTAGACTCGTGAGTGAAAGGGTTCCAACAAAGACAAGGAATTGACTTCACAGTAAATTTTCTCCCCGTTGTCAAGATGACTACCATCGAGTTATCTTGAGTATAGTAGCCGTAAAATCTTCATTTGGAGCAGCTTAGATGTCAAAACCGCATTCTTACATGGGGATCTTGAAGAGGAAATTTTTATGACACGACCTAAAAGGTTTTGAAGTACAAGGCGGAGAAAATCTTGTATGCAAGCTTCATAAAAGTTTGTACTGATTAAAACAAGCGCCGAGACAATGGTACAAGAAGTTTAATGAGTTTATGAGAAACTCAGATTTCGCAGATGTGAAGAAGATCACCGTTGTTATGTGAAGAAATATGTTGATAGCTATATCATTCTTGCCTTATATGTTGACGACATGTTGATTGTTGGAGCTAATATGGCGTAAATTGACAAGTTGAAGAAACAATTGTCGAGAGCTTTGAAATGAAGGATCTTGGTCCAGCCAAGCAAATTCTTGGTATGAGAATCTCCCGAGATAGTAGATAAAGGTATTTTGAACTTATCTCAAGAAAAATATATAGAAAAATTGCTTAGCAGCATTCAATGTTGGGAATGCTAAAACCAGGAATACACCTTTGGGAACTCACTTAAAGTTTTCAAAGAGGCAATCTTCTCAAACGAAGAAGAAGAAAGTCACATGTCTAAAGTGCCATATGCATCTACAGTAGGAAGCTTGATGTATGCTATGGTTTGCACCGCACTGTACATAGCACATGCAAAGGGAGTTGTGAGCAGCATTTCTATCAAATCCCTGAAAGGAGCATTGGGAAGGAGTGAAGTGGATATTCGTATATTTGAAAGGCACTTCAAAGATGCATTTGTCTTTCAAGAGAAGTAATCTCATTTTACAGGGGTTTTCTCGATGCGTACTTGGGAGGTGATCTTGACTCGTAGAAAGAGCACAACAAGTTATATTTTTACATTGGGTGGTACAACTATCGCTTGGAAGTCTAAACTTCAAGGAAGGGTCTCTCTCTCAACCACCGAAGCGTAGTATGTAGCTATCTCGTAAGCAGCCAAGGAGATGATATGGTTGAAGAACCTTCTAAAAGAATTAGGAAGAGAACAAGATGGTTCTCCGTTGTTTAGTGACAGTCAAAGTGCTATTTGTCTTGCTAAAAATCCAATCCTTCATTCCGCATGTAAGCACATTGAATTGAAGTATCATTTTATCGAAACCCGATAAATGATGGAGACTTGAGTTTGTTGAAGATTCCAGTGCGCAGAATCCCGCCGATATGTCGACCAAGACTCGTTATAACAACTAAGTTGAGGCTTTGCATCGCCTCAACCGGCCTTCGAGCAAATTGATGATGAAGGCACTACACTAGGTGGTAACGTAAATCAAACTCCAAGTGGGAGAATTGTTAGTATTATGGTGCTTGATTTAGTCCCACATCGATTAGGATTGTGAGACGAGGTTCTCTATTTTGTTATATAAGCAACCCTATGTAAAGTTTGAGATACACACGTAAATAAAAATACTTCCTAGTGTAGTCGTGGACGTAGGCATACATATTTTAGCCGAACCATCGTTAAAATTCTTGTGTCGTTTATTTTTCTCTCCTTCATTCTTTCCTTATGGTGGGAGGGTAAATAATTACAAAATATAACAATGAAGATGTTATGTTAAGTCTCACTTGGAACGATACAAAAGAAATTGGAGCATATTTGATCAAGTGCATACTAATAGAAGAACATTTGTTAAGTATAATCTTTAACTTGAGATGAGGCAAAAGCGTTAGAGAAGAAAAAGGGGGATTCTTATGGTCCTATATGTTTACCGATATTGAAATCAGATGATGAGTAAATTATTAAAAAGGACAATCTTTACATGTGGAATGATGTTTCATTTATGGATATACATGAATTTTTTATTCTTGAAAAGGGAGCTCCAAACAAGAAAAGGAAGAAGGATATTTATTTAAACTATAAAACTTGTGTTGTTAAATTAATCAAAAATATTGTAATACTTAAAAAAAAATTCCTTTCAGGAAATTTAATCAATAAGGTTGACAAAAAGGAAAAATCTACCATAATAACAAATGATAATAAAATTGAAGAGATGATTGAAGAAGAAGATGAAAATAACTAAGTAACATTGATGTGAAAGATCACCAATAAAAGCAAAATATTAAAATATGATATGTAAGTAACATTTATTATTATGTTTTGATTTTATACATTGAACATTTTAATTTCATTCTAATAATTTTAATATTTTGAATCTTGATAATCATATTTTTTATAAAATATGTTACATTACTTCAAGAATAAATTTGATTTGGTCTGTCATGAATGTTATACCTATTATAATATTATCTTATATAAATTTTATATAATTATATCTTATTATATATTATAATATAATATATTATATTTATATAAAAATATAACGAATTTTTTTGGGAGGGGTGTGATGGGAAATTTAATGAGATATTTTTTGTAAGGAGGAAGAGAATGGAGGACGATAGAATATCAAGATTTTTAATGAAGTGGTGAAAATGGAGGTTAGCCACTGAAAATAAAAGCTTATGATGTGAAAAATATGAACCTTCGTGATTTTTAAAGTGAAGGCTCATGTATTAGAATTAGGTTTGAGATTAGATGCGATACTTGAAAAATAAAAGTTATCATTGATTTATTATATATTTTAGTTCTATTATTTGACTAGTTGATGTGAGTCATCTTTCATTTACATAAGTTAGTTTAATCATATTTATAAACTTAGAATCCCAGTCTTTTCACTTTTTGAGCCAGGGGATGGTGATTAAATGCAACTCAATTAAAGGCTTTAACATAAAACAAGAACATACATTTCCGCACGATGTAAAATAAAGTCTACAACTATTGAGGAGGTGCTTACAAGCACATTGCAAATCAAAAGATGTGTTTCATTAGAAAGAACAATATGACATAATTGTTATTTTGGCGAATGAGAAGACCTTAATTTTGTGAACAGAAAGACATTATTGTATTGTATAAACCATTTTATTGGGTATGTACAGTTAATCGCAAAAACTATTATGAATGACTTTATTAATCATATATATAAGAGATGGATGAATGGAGATAATTTGCCTGTGCTTTAGAAAAATAATTCTAGATAACTTTTGACATTCTCTGCTTGTATCATAATATATTTATAGCAATTTAAATATTTTAATATACTAATTAATAATCGACTATAACCACACTTCAATAATAATGAATTCTCAATGTAAGGTGAAAATAATTATAAACCAAGTCAAATTTAATTATTTTAAGCCTCAATCAGAATTTTCTACAGTATTATAATTCATCAAGTACGTTAGTTAGCCCGTTGAAGAGGATGTTTTATAAGCTGAATCAGTTTACACCGACAATTTAAGCATAAAAATAGGGTGATTAGGAAGAAAAACCAAAGTTAATTTATAAGAAATTTGACTTTATCAGCTGTTTCACACCTCCGCGGCAAAGGAAGTAATCAGTGTGTTGCCTGCTGTGACGCGGTTCTATAATTATTTGTTTAAATCTAACAAATACTCATTCAGCTATGCCATTACCTACTCTCTTCTTGACTTCCTTTCCACCCATGTGGTGCAAATTATCAAACCGTTTAATGCCAATCCATTACATCAAGTTGAAATGTTTGAGTAATATAAACATATATTTTCAAACTTCAAGCCAGACTGTCATCTAAACTATGAGATCATTAGTTAAGCCGAACACTATATATAGGCTTCAAATTAATCCATACTTTGCCAAGCAACAAATTGAGATACCATAACAAGTGCTCTAAAGGAATACCACAGTTTTCTCACCCAGAGAAGATGGGAACGAGGCAATGGCCTCGTTTGATCCTTGCATTTGCATTTTGCCTAATTGCTATCAGTGTTGGTGCTGATGATTATAAGCCTTACTATGCCCAACCATCCAACTATCCACACCCAGCACCACCATATGAACAGGATAAACCACCGTATTACATCAACTCACCTGCATATTACTACAAATCTCCACCTCCACCACCACTTCACTATGTCCATGAATTCCCTCCATATTACTACAAATCACCCCCACCTCCTTCCCCATCTCCACCACCTCCATATGTTTACAAGTCCCCTCCACCTCCACCTCCTCTCCTCTCCCTCTCTCCTCCACCTCGTTTATAATCTCCACCACCTCCTCCATATGTTTATAAGTCTCCTCCTCCGCCTTCTCCATCCCCACCACCTCCATATGTCTACAAATCACCACCACCTCCATCCCCCTCTCCTCCCCCACCATATATTTACAAGTCTCCTCCTCCACCATCACCTTCACCGCCTCCACCTTATGTTTACAAGTCTCCCCCACCACCATCTCCTTCTCCACCACCTCCATATATCTATAAATCACCACCTCCACCTTCCCCTTCTCCTCCTCCACCATATGCCTACAAATCCCCTCCTCCACCTTCTCCATCCCCACCACCTCCATATGTTTATAAATCTCCTCCCCCACCATCTCCCTCACCTCCTCCTCCATATGTCTACAAATATCCACCCCCACCATCCCCATCACCTCCTCCACCATATGTTTACAAGACACCACCACCTCCCTCTCCATCACCACCTCCACCATATGTTTACAAGTCCCCTCCTCCACCATCTCCTTCGCCTCCCCCTCCATATGTTTATAAGTCTCCACCTCCTCCATCTCCCTCCCCACCACCTCCATATGTGTATAAGTCACCTCCACCACCATCTCCATCGCCACCACCTCCTTATGTTTACAAGTCTCCACCTCCACCGTCTCCTTCTCCTCCCCCATCTTATGTCTACAAATCTCCGCCACCACCATCTCCCTCACCACCACCTCCATACGTTTATAAGTCACCTCCCCCACCATCACCTTCACCACCTCCCCCATATTACTACAAATCTCCACCTCCACCATCACCATCACCTCCTCCACCCTATGTCTACAAGTCTCCACCCCCACCATCTCCCTCTCCTCCTCCACCATATATTTACAAGTCTCCACCACCTCCTCCATATCTATATAAGTCTCCACCTCCACCTTCTCCATCACCTCCTCCACCGTACTATTATAAGTCACCTCCACCTCCATCACCTTCACCACCTCCACCATATTACTACAAGTCTCCACCTCCACCTTCTCCATCACCTCCTCCACCGTACTATTATAAGTCACCTCCACCTCCATCACCTTCACCACCTCCACCATATTACTACAAGTCTCCACCTCCACCTTCTCCATCACCTCCTCCACCGTACTATTATAAATCTCCTCCACCTCCATCACCTTCACCACCTCCACCATATTACTACAAGTCTCCACCTCCACCTTCACCTTCTCCTCCTCCACCATATCATCCCTACCACTATAACTCACCCCCGCCTCCCGTGTACTACTAAGCTTGCGGCTAAATCAATATGAATTTTTTCAATAAGTTATGTTCAGCGTTGTCGCGGTTAATTTGTAATTTGTAATAATCAGAATTTATTCAGAATAAGGTCTACAGCCAAGTGATCCTTATTTTGGATATACTGTATAGTTCATGCTTGTCTATTGGGTTAAATTAATTCAGAAGTGTGTATTGATCTCTCTCTTTCGAATATATATCATCTTTTATTCTTAGTTGCCGTTGACGTTGGTTTTCATTTTCCTGGATGATGACTTATCCAAACAGAAAATAATAATAATAATAATAATAATAATAATAATAATAATAATAACAATAGTAATAATATTTACTGTAAGCATAAATAAACAAGGCAAAGTTTTACTAAGCATTACAAAATATTATAAATACAAAATATTATAAATAATATAATGGTTTAAATAAGCAATATAATATATATATATATATATATATATATATATATATAGTATATTCTACTATTTTTACACATTTATCACTGTGGATATAAAAATAAAAAATAAATGGTTTATTTTATTTTATTGATATTATTTAGTTCTCTTTAGATTACATAGTTTTTTAACCGCGATACTAGTTAAAATATTTATTTTATTATTTTTGTAGTGCACTTCAAAATATTAATAATATAATTTTTATATTATTTTAATATTTTTACAGTATATTGTTTATTTTCACCATTTATCATATTTACATTTATTCTACTATTTTAATATTACATTTTAAGATATTTTAATATACTAATGAATTAACATAAAATTAAATTAAATCTTTGGAAAATTGTGATATTAGTATATTGTTATTATAAAATTATTAGTTATAGTAAAAAAAATTGTTTACCAAAAATTTATGATTCAATAATGTAGTTTAATAATGTTAAGTTGTTAACTAGTTGCCCTATTTTTTATAATTTTTGTCAAATATGATTGAGGTGCCCTATAAAAAACCTAGCAAGTAGTGTATTGAAACACTACTAAGTATTGTATTATTTAAAAACATTGCAAGTTATTTAAAAAAAAAAAAAACTTGTTAAGCAGAATTTTTAACTAGTTAACAAACTATAGATAAGCTAAATGATCAGTTGTTAGACCTACACATAATTAATTATATAATTCAATATTTGTCTCTTTAATTTAAAATAGATTAAAATATATATTTTTTCTTTCATATCATTTCATGTATATGACTTCTTTATTTTATCTCATTTTTCTATCGTATCATTTGTCCTATTAAATGTTCCCATCTCATTATTTGTGATTCATAAACTTTAATATGAGTTTAACATTTTTTGTGCCCTAATAAGGCGCATAAAAGATCTCGGTTGAACTGTTATTTATCTGTATCCCTATTTACATATTGTTTTGCAAGGTTGAGTAATAAATCATTGTATTTCTGTGTTTTCTTTTCTGAGAGTATAAACGTGGAAGCAAACATAGGTTGAGAGTCTCACCAATAATCCTTGGAATCTGCTTCAGTCTCAATATTTCTATAACCTAGTTTATGAATATTCCTGTAAAAAAGTTCATATACCTCTTGAAAAATTAATACAATTTAAACACACAGAAAAATCTCTAAGAAAGTCTTCAAAATGAGCTTTGGACAAATATACAATGAAAGATAATATATACAAACTGCGTATGTGTTTAAACTTATACAAGTTTCCATGTTAAACGAAAAGACATTCCAACTTGCACTATTAGCCTCATTGGAACCTAATTACATTTAATTAGTTAATAAATTAAGAATGTCTGACATAATTGATAAATATTTTAGTGGATCCCTTAAATTAATATCTGACCAAAAACTTTAGACACTCTAGGATATTAAAAATTTAACGCAGACTATTCCTCTGAATATATTTTTTATGCCCTCTACAACCATTTTTCTTCTGCTTTAGGTCACAATGAATGTCTGAATATATTGCCAGTGATCATGAGTCTGGTGAAACATATAATATAATTCGAATAAAATGGATAGTAATGCTAGATACTGAGGACGGACTAAAACCCTTTCACGTACTTCCTCCAAATCATAACTAATTAATAGTGATGGAACATCAACCAATCATATAAAAAAATATAATATCATCTTATCTATAATCTTAAAACATTAATTTATGTGTTTTTTTCAATTTTATTTTCATCAAACACTTCAATTCACGTTTGAATTCTAAATAAATAATAAAAAATTACAATTGAGATTAATTTTATTAGTTTGATCAAATTGGGAGGGAAAAATAGCAAAAAGGAATCTGTGGTAGTTAAAAGAGACTAATCAAATTAACTTGAGACGTGCATTCAACCAGCAAGCAACGTGTTAATCAAAGTATTTTTAGTGCCTTGCTGTATCAAATCATGAAAGCAATACGTTGCTGTTACAGAAAAAATAAACATTACGTTGAATAATAATAGTAAACTTTCAACGAAAAAAATAAAGAAATAAATAGCATTGCAACCTATCGATTTAAATTTCGTGTCCTGGATTTTTTTTAATAATCCATTTACTGCTCTAAAGTTAAAGAAAAAAATGGAGTTGCTGTGCAAAATGATCAAAAATCTATTCTCTGGTGGTGAAAGAAAAAAAGCACAAGCAATACACACGTGATATTAATCAAAACAATTAAAGTAGGATTACCGGCGTAGAAAGTAATTATACCCAGTCAAAAATAATTTATTTAAGTCAGTGTTTTGTCAAGTACGTTGGTTGACAAGAATGTCGTGTAACCTTCCTGGAGCAGTTTTCACCGACGATAAAAGCATAGAGAGCAACTTAGATAAGCTCAGATTTTTATAATCCACAAATATGGCATTATGAATTAGGAAGAAGAACCAAAGCAAGTGATTTTGCATTTGACTTTATCATCTGTTTCACACTCTAGGCCAGTTCTTCCTCAAAAGACAAGAAATAATCAGATTTGTCTGCTGTAACGCGCTTTTATCTATATTTGTTTAAATAAGATGAACTCATTCAACCATGCCATCACCTACTCTCTTGTTGAAAGCGCATGTTGTGGAAAATATGAAATGGTTTAATGAATACCAAATCAAGTTGAAATATTTAAACAATATAAATGTATTTTCAGACTTTAAGCCAGTCTGTCACCTTATCAACCATCACTGAAGCCAAACACTATATAAAGGCTTAAACTCCATACTTTGCCAAACAAGACATTGAGAGATCATAACAAGTGTTCTAAAGGAAGACCACTAAGTTTTCTCAGTAGGAGAAGATGGGAAGGAGGCAATGGCCTCGTTTGATCCTTGCATTTGCATTTTGCCTATTTGCTGTCAGTGTTGGAGCAGATGATTATAAGCCTTACAATGGCCAACCATCCAACTACCCAAACCCAACACCACCATATGAACATGATAAACCACCATATTACTACAACTCACCTCCATATTACTACCAATCTCCACCTCCACCTCATTATGTCCATGAATTCCCTCCATATTACTACAAATCACCCCCACCTCCTTATGTTTACAAGTCCCCTCCTCCACCCTCTCCCTCACCTCCCCCACCCTATGTTTATAAATCCCCACCACCTCCATCCCCTTCACCACCTCCTCCATATGTTTACAAGTCTCCTCCTCCACCTTCTCCATCCCCACCACCTCCTTACGTTTATAAATCTCCTCCCCCACCATCTCCCTCACCTCCTCCTCCATATGTCTACAAATCTCCACCCCCACCATCTCCATCACCACCTCCACCATATGTTTATAACTCACCGCCCCCTCCCCTCTCCATCACCACCCCCTCCATATGTTTACAAGTCTCCACCTCCTCCATCTCCCTCTCCTCCCCCACCTTACGTTTACAAGTCACCACCCCCTCCATCCCCATCACCACCTCCCCCTTATGTTTACAAGTCCCCACCTCCTCCATCTCCTTCTCCTCCCCCACCATATGTCTACAAGTCTCCACCCCCACCATCACCTTCACCTCCCCCACCCTATGTCTACAAATCACCACCACCACCATCTCCTTCACCACCTCCCCCATATTACTACAAATCTCCACCACCACCTTCCCCTTCACCTCCTCCACCCTATATCTATAAGTCACCTCCACCTCCATCCCCATCACCACCTCCTCCATATTACTACAAGTCCCCACCTCCACCATCACCTTCACCACCTCCTCCATATTATTACAAATCTCCTCCTCCACCTTCCCCTTCACCACCTCCACCCTATATCTATAAGTCACCACCACCACCATCCCCATCACCACCACCTCCCTATGTTTACAAGTCCCCGCCCCCACCATCACCTTCACCACCTCCTCCATATTACTACAAATCTCCACCCCCACCATCTCCCTCGCCTCCTCCACCATATTACTATAAGTCACCACCACCTCCTTCACCTTCACCACCTCCTCCATACGTATATAAGTCTCCCCTCCACCTTCTCCGTCGCCTCCTCCACCGTATTACTATAAGTCACCACCTCCTCCATCACCTTCACCGCCACCACCATATTACTACAAGTCTCCACCTCCGCCATCACCTTCTCCTCCTCCACCATACCACCCCTACCTCTATAACTCACCCCCGCCTCCAGTATATTAAGTTTGTGGCTAAAGCATTTTGATATAATTTTTTTTCCAATAAAACGTTCAACATTGTTGTAGTTATTTTGTAATTACTCATTCATTAATAATTGGGTATACACTGTGGGATTCTTATTCTTACTCTAGTGTAGCCCATGCGTTTGTATTGGTTTTAATTGAAAAGTGTGTATTAATCTCTTTCTATAAATATACATTGTTACCATTTTTCTATTTCTGATGTTGGATTCCATTTTGCTCTTTGCATTATGAAATTACGATCTTGATAAAATTCACCAATCATGAACTTTGGATATAAATTTGATTTGTATAACAGGAGAGAATTTCACTCGCACTCCGTGTTTATCTCTTAAATATATATATATATATATATATATATATATATATATATATATATATATATATATATATATATATATATATATATATATCAAATAACATTAATATTGATTAGAAGATATATAGATGGATTTATATGATAGAGAGAGGGATATAAAAATAATTTATAAGTGTTGATTACATGTTTAAAATTAATAAATGGATTATATTACTCACCATGTTTTTATGGTTTTAAATAAACCGATAAGAAATAAAAAAGAAAAAAGAAAACTATCACGCCGTCTCTCCCATTGATTCTGGGTCTAGTATAGTTTCAAATTGTCTTTGGTTCTCTCTTCTAGCACATATGAAAACCATAAAATGTGAAAACAATATTGCGATATTATTTCTGATGAAACCAAACATGCTATAAAGCAATCCATATGCATCACTCTTAAATTGATGGATTTGATAAAGCGATGGTTGGAAACCAAACACGTTTATTGTTTTCAAAATTTTAGTACATCCAACTTCCAAAGTTTTGCTAAGGGTGTGAAAAGATGATTTTTTTGTTTAGCAGTAGAAAATAATTTAGAAAGAGGTGGGTCATGAGAAGGTTTTTATGAGACAAATAGTAATTGGTTCAGGTTCTTATGAGACATATAGTAATTGGTTCACGTTCTTATGAGACAAATAGTAATTGGTTCTGTAAATGTCATAAATGACATTGTCTATTTACATGCTTGAACCACCATTTTCTAAGTATTCTATATTATTTTAAATAATTCTATTTTTTTTTTATTTTAAAATTATTTATCTTTTACTATCAAATATTTTTAAAATATGCTAATAATTTTAATATTACTTATATAAATTTCTAATTTTAGTAGTAGTTAAGAATTTATTTTTTCAGATCTTTTTAAAATTTGCATCGTCTTGAACCGATCAAGAACAGAATGCATGGGAGTAGAAGGACCATTGTGGTGCTTTACCCTATGTAGGGAGGGTTTAAAACCAAACACTTTTATTGTTTTCAAATTTTTAATATATATGTATGTGTTAAATAATTTTTTTAAATCACTAGGCCAACACTTAAACTCTCTCAACATCCAATGTGTGCATATAACATCTTAATGGTGCATAAAAATATAATACTTTTTTTATTTTTATTTTTATTTTAATATTTTTAATTGATTATTTTGGTATAGATATGTTAATTTCTTTTTTTTTTAATTAATTAGACCAAATTTGGCCCATTAGCCTAACAAGATTCATACTAGAGTAAAAATTTTAGTTTGTTTTAAAATATAGATTACTCATAATTTTTTTTACTATACACAAATTAGACTAGAGTAGATCACTCATTTTGACATCTCGGTATGATATATAGATTTATCTAATAAAAAATTATTTATAGTAATTAATTTAGGTAATTCAATAAACAACTTTCATTAAAAATATTTTTAAAAATTTCTTCAAGAGACCCACTAGATTCTTCAAAACCATAATACTCGTTTTTTTTAAAACAACCCACAATAAAATAATAAAAAAATTGATAGTAAAATATTATTTTCATAAGCAATTTAAATATATATAATTTCTTGTTAATTTAATTTTATGCATATATAATTTAAAATTATTATATATTTAAATTTATGTATAATCTCCTATGACTAGGATTAAATATCATTTATAATATATATTTTCTTATGAAAAAAATTATTAATATTTTTTATCAATATGTTTAAACATGGATTATTGACACACGAACTTCTAATCATATGACAAAAAATTTGAAACTCCTTCAAAAGTTAAAAACCATACAAGTATACCCCGTGAAAATGTCAAATGGATAACAATTTGTAGAAAATAAAGAAGATGTATATCCCTTGAAGGAGAAATAAAACTTAACAATATGTTATATATACTTAGATGACAATGTAATCTAATATTTCCGTTTCAATTGTTGAATGAATCAAATTAGACGGCTTAATTCACTAAATCTATATGTGTTATACAATATCTCACTTCAAAGACACTTATTCGACAGGGTGAAGGATGGGCTTACAATTTCAAAGGGGTTCAACAGGAGCATGCGTTCAAAACTAGTCTCAAATGTTAAAAATAAAAATAATGAGCTTGCAAAATAAAACTTGTGATATATGTCAAGTGACAAAACAAAATAGAGAGAATTTTCCTTTGAGTAATAATAAAGTTATTAGCATTTTTTAATTAATTCATTGTTATTTGTGAGACTCTATCGAACTTCGTCACCTTGTCATACATCTTATGTTTTTAATTATAGAGTATGACTATTCACATGTTATTTGGAGTTATCTTTTACTTAATAGAAAACACTACAAGAAAAATTGATATTATCTACTGTCCAAATATGGTATTACAAAAAATCCTTAAGTATAGAGATATTCCTACCAATTTTTGGCAAAAAAAGATCCCTAGGAAAAACGTCATAGGTAACATTAGCTACAAATTTTTAAATCTGTAAGTAACAGTTAGCTATGGATTTTTAAATTCATAGGTAATTCATACTACATAATCCATAGCAAATGTCCATAAAAAATTACATACGAATACATCAATAAGTAATTATATATATATATATATAAATAAATAAATAAGTAATTTATCTATTGATATATCCCTACATATTACCTACTTATATTCCTAGGTATTATCAACGGATATATCAATATATAATTACCTATTGAAGTGTTAACATACATTTATCTCTATTTTTCTTTAAAAAGTTTCAACTAGATTTTAATATTCATATATTCAATCATGTATTATCTAAATATTCATATATATATATATATATATATATATATATATAATTATAAAATACAATGTTTAACACATGTTTTGAACACATTATATCAATAATAAGTTTTCAACACAAGTTTAGAACATTATTTTAAAAGACTAGTTAATAAAACAAGATGATAATAAAAGTCATCTATATAAATAACAAAATTAAATCTTAAACAAAGTCCATAATAAACGTTCTAAGATATCTCATAGTCAATATATTCTTCTCCTTTTGGCGAATTATTTTGTTCTTGATCACCTTTATCCTACTGATTGCCTTAAACTTGTTCATTGTCATATTGTTGGAAAATATTTTGTGCAATTGTTGGTGGTAGTAGGTACTATAGGACTACACCAAGAAATGTTTAAATAGATTGAAATTGAGAACTCATTTGATAAATTTGCTCCTCACTAGTGGATAGTCGTTGTCTCAATCGTGTAATCTCCTATGAATCAACTTAATTAGAAGATGCTTCAGTTTGTTTTACGAGATTATCAACATAATCATCATGATGTCCAACAACCATAGACTCATCTTTTATACCTTCCATCTACAACAACTAATCAATATCTATTCATTTGTCTCTCTTTAAGGAAGCTTCTAGAGTCCTATTGAATTGTGTTGCTTTGTTATAAAAACACTATGAAAAACAAATTAAGATCATTCGAAGTGATAATGAGTTTCCGGGCTTATCAATAAAGTTTCTTAAACTTGACATTATTTTTCAAACATCTTGTAAAGGGACACCTCAACAAAATGGTTGAGTTACAAGAAACCACAAACATGTCCTTAATGTAGCACATGCATTAAAATTTCAAGGTAACCTTCATATTTCTTTTTAGAGTGAATGTATCTTAATAGTTGGATATCTAAACATCAACACCTTTTTTAGATGGAAAAACTCCTTATGAAATGTTTGGCAACCACCTTTAAATAATCACTTAATAGTGTTTTGTTTTTTATGTTATGCTCATAATCAAGGTAGAAAAGGAGATAAATTTGCTACTCGTAGTAAGAAATGTATGTTCGTGGGTTATCCTTTTGTGACGAAAGGATGAAAGTTGTATGATACTGGAGACTAAAAGTTATTTTGTGTGAAAAGATGTTGAACTTTTTGGAAATGAATTTCCTTTTACACAGACCCACTAGTAATGAGTTTGTTCCTACTATGATGATATTTGATGTTAATATTTAAGATAATGGTATCGAAAATTGTTATATTGATGATTATGGATTTACAAAAGGTAAGACAATAAGTGAGATAGGGATGGAAGAAAATTTAGAAAATACACTTCCTTCCTAAAATTAGGCGAAAGCAATGAACTAATATGATCAAGTAAAAAACTCATCTAATTGTTCTTCGACTCCACAACATAATTCAGATGAGTCATATCCCATAACACATGATGTGAGTTGTGATAAATTTTTTTTGAAGTATCACGGGTTCCTTGCGGCATTAACTACCAAGAAAGAAGCAACAAGCTATTCTTAGACAGAGAAAGATGATAAATGAAGCTAAACCATGAGATAAGAAATACAAGCACTTGAAGACAATAAACCTAGACAATGTGTCCATACCAAAAGACAAAAAGGCATTGAGATAAAAAAGAGTATATAAGATTAAGTACAACTCATATAGAATTATAAAACCTTTTAAAGCTTAGTTAGTCATACTTAGAAACCATCTTATTGAAGGAGTTGATTATATAGAGACATTTGCCTCAATAGAAAAATGGTTATCGTTCGATTTGTATTAGCGGTTGTTGTAACTAAAAATAGGGAGTTTCATAAAATGGATGTTCACAATGCTTTATTGCATGGTGATCTTGAAGAAAAAGTAAACATGAAGTTGCCTCAAGACTTTCGTTCTCATAGTTTAAACCAAGTGTGTTATCTTCAAAAGTCTCTATACGGTTTAAAACAAGTCCCTAAATATTGATTTTCCAAATTGATTGATCCTTGAAATAATATAGATTCAAACAATCTCTTTCTAATTGTTGAAAGTCCCACATCGCCTACCTCATGTCATTTGGTATGGTTTAAATACATGTTAGGCTAATCCACATATTGCCAATTGGTTTTATGTTGGAACCTAAACATGGTATCGGAGCCAAAGCCTAACATCTTTCCGGTTATTGTCATGGGCCAAAAGTTGCCCTTTAGTTGGGTCAAAAGTACCCTTTGCCTGGTCCGAGAGGCTTCGTTGGAGGGTGTGTTGAAAGTCCCACATCGCCTACCTCATGTCATTTGGTATGGTTTAAATACATGTTAGGTTAATCCACATATTGCCAATTGGTTTTATGTTGGAACCTTAACACTGTTAAATATAG
>OY731399.1:19690358-19710334 GCA_963425845.1 Sphenostylis stenocarpa | reverse complement strand
GTACCCATATGATAGGTCGAGAAGATGAAATGGACATTAACTCGACAAGGATATTATCGGCCTTCGATTCTAAAAGATTGTATCGAGTATGCTAAATCTCGTGAAGAATGCTCGAAATTGAGTCCTATACAACGAGGTTCTGCATAGCAGATTACACTCGATTATCAAACCTTGACTTTTTAGAGGGTGGGCTATAGATTTAATCGAATAAATCTTTCCACAATCATCGAAAGGACATAGATATATAATTATCATCTGTCGATTATTTCTCAAAGTGGGTAGAAGCAATACCATTAAAAGACGTTGATCAGCGAGGATGTAATCGGATTTCATTGAAGAGTACATTGTTTATCGATTCGGGATCCCACGATCTATTACTACGGATAGAGGGACAATTTTTGCTCGAGAAAGATACACTACTTAGAAAATATGCTTTCAAGCGTCATTTGCTTAACGTCGGTTACATTGTAGCAGACGTTGAATATGCTTTCAACGTCGGTTGTTCAACAACCGAACGTTGAAAGTCGAGTCTTGGCACATTCTACGTCGTTTTAGCATGCCCGGCGTGGAAAGTAAGCTTTTCAACGTCGGTTATGCCTCTCATCGGACGTTGAAAACCCTATGCATGGGCTTTCAGACGTCGGGTGTGGGTATAGCAGACGTTGAAACCCACAAGCTCACACTTAAAGATAGCGGTTATATGGGAACCGCTATCTAAAGTGCACTTTTCTAAAGTGCACTTATGATCGTTCATTTCAAGTTATGATCGATCGGAATCTTATTTCGCTCGAGCGAGAAGTAGTGTCGCTCAAGCGAGACATACGACGAGAATGCTAATTTTGTGCGAAGGCGTTTGCGCCGAGCGAGAAGGGTGTCGCTCAAGCGAGATACACTTTAGATAGCGGTTATAAGGAACCGCTATTATATCCTCTCAATTATGATCGATCATTGCGAGTTATGATCGATCGAATCTTATTTCTTCGGCGAGGCTAGAATCGCTCAGCGAAATACAACACGAGAATGCTAATTTTGTGCAGGGGCGTTTAGCTCGAGCGAAGGGTATCAGCTCAAGCGAGATACATTTTAGATGAGCGTTTCAATCGATTAAATCTCGTTTCAATCGATTAAAACAATTTACACTGACAGCGTTTTAATCGATTAAAACTTATTTTTATCGGTTAAAATTAGTTGAAAAGTTTTACGAGAAAGTTTTGCGGTATTTCAATCGATTGAATCGCGAAACAATCGATTAAATCAACTTAGAAGATTTTTTGTTAAGTGTTTTAATTGATATAAACGTTGCGAGTATCGAGTTAAAACAAATGCAAGTTAAAGAATCAAGAACGTATTAATGGATTAAAAGAAGTTTTAACAGATTAAAACTACACTTTTAACATATTAAAAGAATCTTTTAACAGGATTAATTAAACCGGCGAGTTTTGAAAATCTTCTATAAAAACAGTTTGGCTTGAACTTTGGGGGTTCGATGTCGCTCGAGTTGGGGTTCGGCCTCGAGTTCGGTCGAGGTAGAGGCAGGAGTTGAGATTCGAAGTTGCTTGGGTTTTGATTGGGTGTTTTGGTCACTCGCATTTGAGATTCAAGGTCACCAGGTTGGATTTCAAGCTTGAGGTCGGGTCATGCATGTCTTGGGTTAAAGATCTTCGAGTCGAATAGAAGGGTGGAGGATTGGGGTTGGAGAGACGAAGGTGATTAAGCTCCGAACAATGGTGGATAGTCAACTGGTACAAGGTCACAAGAGGGAGTGAAATTGTGAGCGAGAAGGTGAATTTGGGAGGGCCGTCGGCATGAAGAACACAAAATTTTGGAGGATTATCGGTGCGAAAGAAGATGAAAGTGCTTGGGTTTATTTGTATATATTTACACGGATATATATTTATTTGTATATAAATATAATTTATTCAAAAATTCAAGCGGTTTAGTGGTTGGAGTATCGGCCTCCAACTCTAAAGTACTAGAGTTCGAATCCTGCCAATGACAATTCTCTTAAAAATTAAAAAACTTCTAAAAATATAATATAAAGAGATGGAGGACCAAATAAAAATATAATAGGAAGAGAGGGAGACTTCTAGATAATAAAGGGGGTAAAGGGGTTGTAAATAAATAAAAATTATTAATTTAAAATCATATTCTAACGTCGGTTCTAAAAACCGACGTTGAAAGTTCGACATTAGATAGCGGTTCCCTTATAACGTATCTAAAGTCGACTTTAGATAGCGGTTCCCTTATAGCCGCTATCTAAAGCCGACTTTAGATAGCGGTTATAAAGGAACCGTTATCTAAAGTGTATTTTTCAACATCGGTTTTTTGCAACCAGACGTTGAAAGTTACGACTTTCAACGTCGCTGATACAACGTCGGTTATTAAGCCGAGCGTTGAAAGCTCTTCGAACCGACGTTGAAAGCTTTATTTGTAGTAGTGATAATTAAATATGTTGAATCGAGAAATATTCGGTTATTAACATCGACCTCATATTATGCTCAAGCGAATGGGCGGAGTCGAAGCAATTAATAAAGTAATTATTGGGTTAATTAAAAAACATGTTGGTAATAGACCCAGAACATGGCATGAAACGTTATTGCAAATTTTATGGGCTTATCGAAATTCACCTAAAGATTCTTTACAGAATACCCCATACAAGCTTGTCTATGGACATGATGCAGTTTTGCCCATCGAAATAAATATTGAATCGAATCGAATACGAGAGGCAGAATGATTTACCCAGTTGTGATTATTGGAATTTGATGTATGATGAATTAAATGAACTCGATGAAATAAGATTGCAGGCGTTGAATAGTATGATTTTACAAAAGAACCAAATTGCTCGAGTTTATAATAAAAGAGTTCGAAAGAAAACGTTTAACGAAGGTGACCTAGTGTGGAAAACAATTTTATCGATGGACAAGAAATGTAAAAGTTATGGTAAATGGTCGCCCAATTGGGAAGGGCCTTTCGAAGTTATCAAAGTATTATCGAGTAACGCTTATTCGATCATCGATTGGTATAACAAAGACAAAGTGCTATCGATAAATGACAAATATTTGAAGAAATATAAACCTCGAATAAGAGAAATAAACATTCAAAATTAAATTGAATAATATGTCTACAAAGATAAGTATCGAGTCTTAAGTTGATCAAAATCTATTAACAATTGAGTCCAAGAGGAAGAAATCGAGTGCTCTTCGACGACCAGATTTTGTTTGCGCTCCATACTTCGCCTCGAGAGACAATGCTACTTCTTTCGCGAGAGGACTTGATCGAATCTATCTACGAAGCAACAACATCCTTCCGCAACTTAAGTTGAGCGAGCCTCTTCTCCAATTGTTCGATCTCACTCGTCGATCGAAGCTTGCGTAGATAATGCTTCCTCCGGACTAAGCTTCGAGTCTTCGGTAACTTCGATTTCTCAAGCCGGAAGGAAGCAATGTCGGATAACTTGGTCGATATCGATTGTTTCTTCTTCTTCGCCTGCATATGCTTTGTTGAACAAATCGGCGGCCGCCGCGACCTCCACATCGAGACCCCTCGGAAGATCATCATCGGGGCACGTCTCGAGGGCGTAATGATATCTTGAAATTGTCTCTTCTTGTCGCGCGACTCCACCGAGAACTTCGAGAGGCGAGGAATAGAAGAAAGATCGAAAGCGTTGCTTCAGGCTGGTATGGTCCCTCGGTTGAGGTCATAGGCGTCTTGGAAGAGCTCGACGGTGTCGCTTCTTCGATAACAGAATATCGAGTATTGAAAAGGGATCTTCCTCGATGGCAGCTCGATATTCGGCACGTTGCTTGGAGCAGGCGCAATTCATCTCGGATAATGTCGCGAGAGCAACTCGAAAGGAGGCATAGCAAAAGGAGGGGAATCTATGTTGCTCCGCGGGAATCCGGGAAGGAGAGTCCTGAACATGAACTACTGGGATATTTACTGAAAGGAAAAGGAATCGAAAGAGGTGATTCGAGAATTCATAATAAAGATATGATACGAAAAGTCAACGAGTGAAGGGAAAAGTCTAAGTACCGGGGAAGGTAGAGCAAGTGGTGCGAGGCGGGAGAGAAGAGTCGTACATGCACTCCGGAGTTGCTAAAATATCGAAAACAAATATCGAAAAGGAAATGTATAAAAAGCCAAACAAACATTTATACAAAATGATGTGTAGTACCTCGGGAAGGAGTGTTAGTGATAAAAGGCGAGAATCGACATTTGTCGATATAGTCTCCGATGGATGATCCTGAAAAGATATCGAATTTTGAAGTCATGTTATAGGTCTCGATCGAAATCTAATAAATATAAAATTCGTGTAAAAGGAAACTTACGTGACTTGAGCGAGTGAGCAGGTGTTGTTTGGCCCGTTGTAGGGACCGTGTTAGAGTCCGTCGATAATGGATCAAGAGCAAATGGTTGGACGGATCGACGACTCTTCGATTTTGGTTTACGAAAATAAGAAGATCGAAAAGAAATAAAGTATAAGAATGTGGATTAATCAGACGTAGAAAAATGAATAAAACAATGAGAAATCAAAAAGCACCTTCGATTTCTTCAAAGAGGAGGAAATAGTGGCCGATTGTTTGCGCTTTCCGACGAAGGTCGATGGGTCCGACTCATCGGAGGACTCCCGCCCTCTTGTCTCTTCTCCGACCTTTCTCGACAATGATGACCTTGGAGGACTTCGAAACTGTCAATAAAAGAAGACGAGTTAACTTACAATATACAAAATCAAAAAACATGAAAAAGCGAGTAAAACTCTTACCAAAAGGTGATGGAGTCAAAATCTTGACTCGATCGATATGTACAAACCGGGGAGGCAAGAGAACCTCGGGGAGATGGAGGTAAGGGAAATAAGATAATTTCGATACAGAAATATCTTTGTTTTTGGGTTTTGGGCGAAGTGTTTCCCTTAGGGATCTCAATTCTCGAACCCATTTGGGATGAGTTAAAGATTTGGCAAGTCCAAAAGGAGCTGTGGGAAAAGTGGGAAGGCAATTTGGGCAATACATTTCGAAAGGGGTTCTACCTAGATGATTGATTATTTTGTGGTTCGATCGATTAGTGTACGTTTTATTGGATAAGGAGATAACTGGCATCGTAATAGGTCGATTCTAATTTCGGTGGGTTGTAACATATTTGATAAAAATTCTTGAATCGAGATATTTGAAGACGGTGGAAGTGTGTACCTTTCTTCGCTTTTCGATTTGTCTGCTAATACAAGAGAAGGATGAGCGAGTCAATTTTTGTCGGACCTCGTCAAAAGCGTAGAATGGTTACTCGAGAACCAATCGGTCCACCATCGAGAGAAACCCACAGTTGATAAATAATTTGACTCAAAAGCATAGGAATAAAAATGTAATGGGGTTTGTGGTAGTAATTTGACCAGCTCCCGTCCAATTGTCGATTCACTTAACTTGGACCTCGGGGAGGTATTAAAAGGAAAAAAGGGTAAGGATTGGCTCAAACCAAATTGTCTCGAGAAAAGTTGGGGGTAGTAAGTGATAAACTTAAAGTCCTTAGATTGGAAACCCGATACTAGTATATCACTGAGTTAAATAATTACTCCATACATCGACCGGCTACGATTGCAACCCGGGAGTCAAAGCAGGGAATTTTGACTTAAACCAAATTGGCCCCATAAGTTGGTCACTTACACGTCCAAGATGTATGGTAAAAGGAGCCAAAGTTGAATCAAAATTAAACCTAGTTAACAAAAAGTTAAGGTATCTACAATAAGCCGCTTCGTCCGGTTTGTGGTGAGGATGGCGAGAAGACAATCGGACACCTTCTATATTTACACTTGGGGGGACGGTGGAAGTTGGGGGAAGGATGCTCTCAAAAATCGAATTCAGCCATAACTGTATAAACCAAATAGGGCCAGAAAAATTTCCCGAAGCTTTAGGAGTACTCAAAATTTCGACAGCCTCGTCGAAAGCAGTATACACATGTGCTAGCAAAAATTTGGCTAAACATATTCTAGGTTGGCCTAAGTGAAGGAGATATGCAAGGTTAAACAGATGGGAGGAAATTTGGATTGATCGGGGGCAGAAAACATGGGTACACAACCAGTACACCAAAAATGCTATGTGCTCTTCATCAGTTACAGCTTTTGATTCGTCATCGACGAAATGCTTCTCGAGGAAATGCCCATACGCTTTCGATTCCCAATCGATTTTGGACCTTAGAGAATTATCCGAAGGACATGCACCCTTAAAATATCTTTCCCCTGTAGGTTTTAATCCAGTAATGGCTGCGACTTCGAAAAGAGTGGGCGAAAGGGGACCGCAAGGTAATTCCAAAGCATGTAATTCTTTATTCCACAAATGAACAGCAGAAAAGAACATAGCCATATTCAAATGAGATAAGTCACATCGGGATAAATGCAAGAAATCGAAAATTCTCACGTCTCTCCAATGGTTTCCGAATTTTGTCTTAACCCTATCGAACCATCTAATGAACAAAGGTTTTTTGGAGGGAGGGCCTGTTCGATATACTCTAGAGACCATATTCAAAAAATCAGTCCGAACTTCAGGTTGGTGAATAAGAGCCGGACTATTCGAGAGGTTGAGGGGAGAAAAGGTTCCATCAATAGGACGAAGAGGACCCCCAAAAGCGTAATTAACACCATCAGCAGTGTAAGGAATAAGTACCTGCGGTTCAGCAATTTTCCGAGAAGCTTCCTCCATCAGAGGGACTGGAGCGAACTTCTGATTGTTAATCTCCAGCAGGTTAGATACCAATGAGGGAAGAGGTGGAGCGGAAAAGTCAGAAGACTTGGAAGAAGTTGCCATTTCAGTAATTGGTAGATTAAAGGAAAACAAGGTAAGAGATGGAGGCGTAAGGATAAAGACAAGAGCTCAAGGAAGAAGATGAAGTTGCAAAGGGATAAAGGTTCGCGTAAAAAACCAGAGTAAAGAACCAATAGAGAGTTTAAAGGGAAAATCACCTAGGGGGCTAGAAACGACGGAGGTGAAAGGTAATTAATGTAGCGTGTACAGTAAGACAACAGACTGACGCGATGTCGACATAAAGCAAAAGGAAACCTGAAAACCCTGTAAACCCTAGAACCCCAAAAACCCTAAACTCTAAGTTTAGTGGGCCTCCAACAAGCAAAGGCGGGAATCGTGTTGAAAGAATATAAACAGAAACTATTTATATTCTTCCAAGGGGACATTTTGTTAGGAGGAAATCGAGAAAAACGATCGAAAAATGAAGGAAAGAAAAATCGAGAAACATGTAATTGATCGATAAAGCGAAGTGGACGAGAAACCATTCGATGTCCAATTAGAAGGACGTAGCACACAAAATCGAACGTTAGAGTCGGAATCAAAGGAATAATAGTTAAAAGTTTATTGTGGAATAAACCAAGAAATCAGAAGTATATGATGCTAAGGTTAAGAGGAATAAAAAATGATTCAAAGTTCTCGATAAATTTGAAATCGAGGGGAAGACTAACCTACATGGATATCAAAACCCTGGCCAAATTGTGAAGGGAAGAATAGTCAAGCGCATATACGGGAAGCAGTTTCTAAATCATGGTAGAAGTTGAAGATCGTGAGAACGTGGGTACAGTATTGAAACCATAGAAGATAAACTGCAACACGCACGTAGAACGTGGTAGCAGTTTTGTTAACTGCTCCAGGAAGGTTTGAATGATGCCCTATAAATAGAGCAAAAGAGGAAGGAATGAGGGAGCAGAAAATTGGCAGAGAACAGAATTAGTAGTGAGAAGTCTACCGGAACATGACGAACACCATGAAGCTTCTGACAATCTAGATTTCCATGCTCATCGAGTACCTTTACCGCTTTCTTTACTTTCCTTGGTAATTTATTTTGATGCACCTTATATTCAGCAATTTTCTGTTTTTGTTCTTTCGATTCCTTGTCATTTCAATTCAATAAAAGTTAAGTTTCCGCGTTTAAGTTTCCTTGTCCTTTAACATTGATGCAATTTTGATTTTCGGTATATTTTCTGCAATCTTGATTCCTTGCCATTTACATTTCCGTTCTTTCGATTCCTTGTCATTTACATTTAACGTATTTTTAAGGTTTCTGCATTTTACGGGTTTCAGCAATTTAGTATGCTGTATTGTTTTTCGATTCGACGTTTTATTGTTTTCTGCATCTTAAATACAAAACACCAAAAAAGTAGCATTTTCGATACTAGGTAAGGTTCGATCCTCGTACGTATTTCGATTTTATTGTTTTCTGCATCTTAAATACAAAACACCAAAAAAGTAGCATTTTCGATACTAGGTAAGGTTCGATCCTCGTACGTATTTCGATTGAAATCAATCGAAATTACGTGGTAAAATTTTAGTTAGTATCAAAACATATCGGGGGTTGAAATCAATCGAAATTCCACCAGAAACAATTCCATATCGTGACATCGTACATTTTCAAATATCAGTCCGAATCGATTTTCTTCTACTGATGTATGAATCTCCTTCGCCACCGGTAAAATATCTTGTCTGATATCGAAAGCACTTGGTCCGTAACCAACTAAAAGCACGATCTGTTGTTCATTACAACATTACTAAAAAGATATTTATTTTGTATAAATTTTCATGTAAAAATTTATAAAAATATTCCGATGAAATACGAAAATTTTTGATAGTGATATTTTCAAATAATTTTTTGATTATACTATTAAACAAGATAAAACCATGAACTAATCGACATAAGGGTAGTTAATTTGTGTTTTTAATATGCTGGGCCTATTATATATAATAGTGAAATTTAATATACATTATTGTCATATGTAAATTTAATTGAATAGTATAAACGTCAACGTGAAAGTACCTGGTCGCGAAAAGGTTCAGGTACACGGTAGTTATGGCTATGCATTTGGAACCCTCTCCACAGTTCGATGCCTGCAATTTCTGCAATTCTCGGAGTAGAGTTGTGTCCCGAACACAACACATTCGCTTCGAACACTTCCCGGCTCACCGAACCAGATCCCCGAACCAACGACTCCACTACCCATTCCTCCTCTTCTCTCCACTCGAACCTCGGAACTGAACTAACTCTCGGATTCCGAACTCATTGACGAACCGGTTCAAAAACCGCAACACTTCCTCGTGACCCGGGAACGTCCTCGGGTCGTCCCCGGACCTCAGGGAAGGGAAGTCCCTGAAGCATATGAGCACCCTGGGGAGGTTGGTTCGGAGGGACACGTAGACGCTGCTGTGGATCGTGTCTCGGTTCGGGTCCATACAGAGAGGGTCGGACTCGGTTCGCGAGTCGTAGACCCAGTTTCCTCCTACGACGTCGTTTGCTCGAAAACGACAACATTGTGGCTTTCGTGGAGTTCACGCGCCGCGACAAGGCCCGAAACACCCCGATCACCGCGACTTTCTCTGAACGTTTCATCCATCTAAGAGTGGTCACGAAACGACGTCGTTAGCTGTAGCGCAGCTCAAAAAGTCTGCTGTTTGTAAGATAAAAAATAGAGTGAAGGATGCTACATTTCACGTATTGTTTCCATACATAGACATTGCAACAATAGTCAAAGATTTTATTAAAAATACGATGTTATTTTACAAGTTATTTAGAAGAAAAATTATTTTATATTTTATTTTTAATGTATTAATTTTAATAGATATTTTTAGCTATGAAATTAAAAAAATTGAGGATAAAAATAAAGAATAACTTTCTTACTTTGAAAATAAAGTTGTTCCCCTTTTACATACTTTGAAAAATAAGAATAAACTATCATTTTTTTAAAATTTAATGATTTAACTATTGCATAATTATGTTTTTAAAATTAAGTGTTTCTCGGTTTTAACAATGGATTTAACAGAATATTTAACCATTTTTTGAAGTGAGAAGAGTGAAGTGAGTATAGTGATATTTGATTAATAGTGCAGAATAAGAAAATATTTTTATTATAGTTTATACGTCTCATTTGTACATATTTTTTATTATTAATTTTAAAAATAATTTTTTTATTTATAATTTACAATGTGAAAAAATTACAAAATGTGAAATTAAAAATATTTTAAAAAGAAAATGAAACAAAACAAGTAATTAATAATATTTCACGAAAAAGGTAAATGATAATTATTATTAATTAATTTATTAATTATATTAGAAAAAATGGAAAAATATAATTATAGAAACCAAACCATTAAAAAATAAGATAAATAAAATATTAGATTATGACAAATAAAACAATTAAAAAAATCCATATACTATTATTATTATTATTATTATTATTATTATTATTATTATTATTATTTCAAAATGACGTTTAACCATGAATATTAATTTTTGTTTTCTAAAATAATTTTTATCTCTCAAATTTAAATCAATTTTTAGTTTAGTCTAAATTTAAGAATAATTATTTAATCACACAAATTTAAAAATATTTTTAGTATAATAAATTTAAAATAGTTTCCAAATTTTAAATTGTAACTTTTTTAGTTTCCTTAATTTAAAAGTGAATTTTTTTTAACAATCCTACTTTAAAAGTAATACTTTAGTTTCTTTTAAATGTATTTTTTATATTTTCAACTTAAAATTAATTCATTATAATTTTTAGGGTTTATCCATTATTATTTATTATATTTTTGTAATTAACATATTTTATTAATTCATTATCTATTTAATTGCTATATTTGATTTATTATATTTCGATCGTATTTTAATATATATAGTAGTTATTCATGTAAATAGTGGTTTCAGTATATTCTTTATTCTTTAGACATACACTACAAGAAAATCGCGTATGACGGATATTTATCGCAATGTATCATTGAAAATTATCGACGAATATAAAATATTTTTGAAATTTGATGTTACAGACGGATATATCCGTCGGTAAAATAATAATTAGTTACCAGACGGATATATCCGATCGATAAATCCGTCAGTAATTTATAGATGAATTTACCGACGGATATATCCGTTGGTAAATCCATCGGTAAATTAACATTTAATTACCGATCGGATATATCCGTCGGTAAATTCATCTGTAAATTAACAATTATTTACCGAACGGATATATCCGGTCGGTAAAATTAGATAATATAATTTAATTATTCACCTAATTAAAAAATAAAATATTTTGATTTAATAATTTAATTTAATCATAATTAGATTAATTTATAATAATTTATTAAATTAAATAATTTTAAAAAATAAATATTTAATTATATATAAATATATATATAAATATAAAAATATAAATATATAAAAATATAAAAATATAAAATATATAAATATATATAAATATATAAATATATAAATATATAAATATATAAATTTATAAATATATATAAATATATAAATATATAAATATATAAATATATAAATATATAAATATATAAATATATAAATATATAAATATATAAATATATAAATATATAAATATATAAATATATAAATATATAAATATATAAATATATAAATATATAAATTTATAAATATATAAATATATAAATATATAAATATATAAATATATAAATTTATAAATATATAAATTTATAAATATATAAATTTATAAATATATAAATATATAAATTTATAAATATATAAATATATAAATATATAAATATATTTGTATATTTGTATTTAAATATAATTTATTTGTAAATTGTTATTAAGAAATTCTAGTAGCTTAATGATTGGAGTATCGTACCTCTAAGGTACAGGTTGAATCCTGCCAATAACATTTCTCTTAAACTGATAATAATTCAAAAGAAATAATTAATAATAAATAATAAGAATACAAAGGGGATGGAGTTCTATAAAAAAAATGCTATAAATAAATAAAATATTTAATAAATAATAAAATTATTACCGACGGATTTTGACCGGTCGGTAAGTTTAATATTTTTTGTAGTGATATAAGTTAATTCCAAAGAACCTATAACATCAGTATTTTCTAATTATTATTATTTGCATAAGAAAAAAATGATCATAACTAAGATTATTTTTGTAAAAAAGTAATGCTTAAGACATTCTATATTAAAAAAGAAGAAGACATTATACCTTTCTTCTTATAGAAAGGACCAAATATAAAACCTAATTTAGTTATTATAAGAATGATTGAATGAGATAATATTAAAAGAAAAACTTAATATTCATAATTTCATAACTAAAAGGAAAAAAATATTATGCAATTAAATAATTAATGTATTTTATTCATATTTTTAAACAAAGGAAAATGATGAACAAATAATTGACCGAAATGGAAAGTTTGAAATTTGCCTAAAATTTAACATCAAATACTAAAATCTTGAAACCTCATTTGTAACTAAAAAAAGTATTTTCGATACCCATGTTATTAGAATTGGGTAACTCAAAATTAATTTCTTTATATATATGAAATTAAATAGTTACAAACAAATTCAGAATCAGAAGGCTTTAATTAAATTTATTGATAATTATCATAATCAAATGAGGAAATAATGAACAATTACTACATTCCGAACCTTATTCACTAATTTTAATCATATCATAAAACTCTTTCCACCAAACAATCTCAGTCACTGGACTCTTATAAAAATCCACCAAGAATGCTCTAACAAGCACAAACTGCACTTAATTGTAGGGATTTTTCTTTTCACTTTTGTAGATGTTAATGATGGGCATGATGCCCCGTTATTCATCTCTGATTCTTGTTCTGTTGTTTCTTCAAAACATATCTTTCTCAAAAGCCCTTAACAAAGGCTTTACTGTGGAAATATTCCACCGTGATTCACCAAAATCACCATTCTACCGTTCTAACGAAACTCATTTTGATCGGGTTATGAATGCCATGCAACGTTCCATCACCCGTGCTAATCATTTCACACAATCTTCCGTCACCCCAAACACAGTCCAGTCCACTGTTATACCAAATTCAGGTGAATACCTGATGAACTATTCAGTTGGAACCCCACCATTCAAAATCCTAGGTATAGTTGATACGGGTAGTGATCTTGTTTGGCTGCAATGCCAACCTTGTGAAAACTGTTACAACCAAACCAGACCTATATTTGATCCTTCAGAATCCACAACATACCAAAACCTACGTTGCAACTCTCCTAGATGTCAATCCGTGCGAAGTTCTTGCTCAGGTGATGGGCAAACATGTGAATATAGTATTCGATATGGTGATGGCTCACATTCAAATGGAGATCTTAGTGTGGACACCCTTACTCTGGGTTCCACTGATGGTTCTAGTATCCAATTTCCAAAAACTGTGATAGGATGTGGACACGACAATACTGGGACCTATGACGCCAATGGCTCTGGCATTGTTGGTCTTTCACTTGGACCTATCTCCCTTATAACTCAACTCAATTCTACAGTAGAAGGTAAGTTTTCGTACTGTCTGGCACCATTTATTTCTCGACGATCAAATTCATCTAGCAAACTCAATTTTGGAGATGCTGCTGTGGTTTCTGGGAAAGGGACTGTCTCAACCCCTATTGTTCAACGACAAGGAGAAATATTTTACTTCCTAACCCTAAAAGGATTCAGTGTGGGAAACACTAAAGTGGATTTTGGAAGCTCTTCCTCTGAATCTGGTGGAGAGGGGAACATCATAATTGACTCAGGGACAACTCTCACTCTTTTGCCAGAACATGTTTACTCAAATTTAGAATCAGCAGTAGCAGATGCAGTTAAACTAAAGCGTGTTGACGACCCAAAACGATTTTTTAGTCTATGCTATGAAACTACATCTAATGAAGTAGATTTCCCAGGAATCACAGCACATTTTAAAGATGCAGATGTGTTGTTGAATGCTACCAACACTTTCGTTCAGGTGGCTGATGGAGTAATATGTTTTGCTTTCCGTTCAAGTACAACCGCGATCTTTGGAAACGTGGTACAACAAAACTATTTGGTTGGCTACGACCTCGAACATCAAACAGTGTCTTTTAAGCCCACAGATTGTACTAATTATAAGAAATGATTGTTGTAGTTTGTTTTACTTTGGTTGAATAAAGAAAATGTGTTATTATTGTTCATTATATTCTAACAAATAAATAAAAACAAAAATCCTCATAAAATTGAACATTTAAAAGAAATAGAGGAAAACTATCTGTAAAATAATCCTTGTATGAATGTTCAATTGCTGCATGTCGTAATCTACAACGAACATTTGACACAATATTAATCAACACAAATTTGTGACAAAATAAAATCAGGGAATCAATTTTAATTTTATTTTCAAATCAATAACATTTTAATTAAGTACAATTTCATAGTCATCATTTATGTATTAATTTTGGCTTCAAACAAAAAGATGTTTCATTCAGCCAAGGAAATTTGAAGGAAATCAGAAGTTTACTCACAAAAAAAATAATCAAATCAAAGTGAATACGTGGTTGATCATGTCATTAATATACATTAAAACATCATTATTATAATACTTACATTATGCAAATGATTTTTTTTAAAAAAATAGTTTCTGTTTCAATCAAATGAAAACTTCACTAAGATAATCTTGTTATAAAACTTCCGTTATCACATGCATTTATTATTAGAGATTTCCATGTCCCCAATTAAAAAACGATGTAAGTTTTTTTTTTTTTTTTGACGATGTTTGTTATTAATAAATTAATATAATTCACATAAATAAGTACATCACGTCATACCTTGAACCCATGTTTTAAGAAAATAAAATACATATTTCTCTCTCGTTCAAAAAATGTTGAAATTGTAACAATTTTGCGATTCACTTTTCCCCGTTTGTCTCTGCATAATCCTACATATCCTGTATCGTTATTTATCTGGATGTTTTTTTTTTTTTTCTAATGTGGCTTATTATATATCCTAAGTGATATTACTATAGAATTTTAAATTAGGACCATTTGGTTACACAGGTGGTAAGCACTTATGTCTACCAATATGTTAATCTTTAATTTGTATTTGCTGATGAATTTCAAATGTTAAATCTCATAAAATCCATCAATTAGTCCACAAAGAGAGATAAACTAAGATCCAAATGACACAACTCTGTTAAGCCTAAATATTACAAAAAATCGAAAAAATAATTGGGCATCAAATAGTTGGAAAAAGTGAATATAAAAATCGAGAATGACGTATCAAAGTAGAAGAGTAGTTAAGATTGAGTTTTTCAAGAAAAGATAAAATATTGACAAATTAAAAATTGATGAATTAAAAGAGAAGAACATAAAAAATGAGGAATCAAAGATCTAAATAGTAAAATAAATATGAATATATCGAAAGGAAGTTACATGAAAATATTTTTCATTAGTGCATTGAAAGATTGTTGAAGGCGGTTAAAAAACAAGTTTCATAGAATGTGCAAATTATGAGTGAACGTGTATTAACAAGGTGAAACAGTTACAAAAGAATAATTGTTTGCGAGATTTTAATTTATAATTTTAATTTTATTATTTTTATGGTTGCTTTTTCGGTTACAAAAAATAATATATATAGGATAAAATAAAGGTAAAAAGGGTGATTGTCAAATTGTACAACTTACATTCCGAACGCTGTGAACTGGAAACAAGCATTTTCAATGAAATTTTTTACAATTTGGATCTCTACTTTAGTTGATTTCCTCTATCAATTTTTGTTTTATCATTGGTAATAAGTTAGATTTATTTTTATGCTATTTAATTTTCTGCACATTAATTTTTTCAGAAATTTACTTTTACAATTCTTTATTATATTTGCAAGTTATTTTAAATGTTTCAAATTATATTAAATATAAAAATTGAATGCGAATAATATTTCATTGAAATCCAGTGTGTATTGAACTTTGAGTGAAATTAGAAACCCACATAATGTTTAAGTAATTCAATGCGTAAAGTGTATTAATTATATTGAATAGCGAATTATTTACACTAGAAATAAATTGACATGCCCGGTGGGACTCATTAGTTACATTAGTGCATGATATTAAAAAGTGGTAGAGTTGTAATGATAAATCAAAATTCACAAGTTTCAGGACCAATACCAAATTCTACGGTAATACCCAGTGTTAATACTAATGAAAGTCAGAACGTGAGCTGAAGTGAAATGGTTCAGGGCAAAGGAACTCTAAGTGGTCAGGAACCAATTTAGTTAATACATAATAATAGTAGATGATCACATATGAATAGTGGGAACACATAAGCCCATAAGAATAATTAGGGAATTCCAACAGCGGAAAGATATCCTTGGGGAATGCCACCATGGCAACCAACTCCAGGTTCTAATAGGGTGAATGATCAAAGTCAAGATCACTTGAGATTGGAGAATAATGGTACGGGGAATACTGAAAATGGTTAAGGTGATTCCAATAATGTAAACACTAGAATATCCAATAACATGTTAGGGGTTATAAGACAACAAATGGATGATAATAATCATGAAATGATCAATATGTTATCTCAACAGATACCGTTACTTTAAATCCATTAGTACAAAAAATTGCTGATAGTTTTCAAAGGCTAGTCGAAGAAATGACAAGGGTAGGAGATGCACTTGAGATTCCGAGGAGGAATAACATAATAAATGATGATATGCCAGGAAGAGATAATCACCAAAATGAACCCCTTGAAAGACAAAATAATGATAATCAAGATATGCGAAGGAATAATGGTAATTGGCAGAGAGATGTTAGAATGGTTAATAGAGGTCAAGATGCAGATCAGATTTTGCATGTTTGGGATAATATAAAAAGGAATCAGAATAATGAGGGGAATTATCAACAAAATGCTTATAATCACGTAATCGGGAATTGAAATCAGCTGGAAGAAGGAATGAGATTATATAATTAGCCATATTTTATTTCTCCTTTTCCTGATTTTGTGTTAGAAGCATAATTGCTTAAAGGACAGCAAATCCCAAAATTTACAAAGTTTGTGGGAGATATTGGAAATTCTACTGTCGAACACATAACGAGGTATCAGATTGGGTCTGGAAACTTATTAACAAGTGGAAGTTTAATGATGAATACTTTCCAAGCTCTTTGATAAAAAAAATGCTTTTACTTGGTTTACTACCTTGCCTCCGAATTCTATGTTTAATTGGGAACCGTTAGAGATCATGAACAATTTTTTAGAGGAGAAACCCAAGTTAGTTTGATTGATTTGATGAATGTGAAAAGAGATCATAATGAAAATATAGACGATTACCTGAATAGATTTAGACAAATGGGATCAAGATGTTTTACACAAATCCCTGAAAGATAGGTAGTGAGAATGAGAACGACAGGTTTAGAGTTTTCAATAAGGAAAAAGTTAGTAAATACACTTTCAAGAGATATGGCACAGTTAACAGATAAAGTTTGGAGAATCGAGCAAATTATATATGAGAAAGAAAGGTATAATAAATTCGGTAAGGTGGTTAAAAGAGATAAAATTAGATATGTTGGATTAGATAATTTTAATAAATTGTCAGATATTGTAAAAAAAATGAGGTAGGAGAATTAAGTGAAAGTGACGAGGAAATACATGTAGTTGAAATCAAATTCGGTCCTCCTTATTATGTAAGTTGTTACAAAAGAGTGAATTTTATGATAAAATGGTGTTAAACATACAAGGATATGAAGCTTGAAGATTTTGATGATGATTCAAAGACAAAAGACTTAGAGATTTGAAGACTTGTAATCATGTGTATTCACTTGTAATAACTCTATTTTATGTTTCTGAGTTTGTAAAATTAGAGTCCAAGATAGCCAGCACATAGTCCATCCTCTAAAACCTCTAAAAGCTCATTTTTATCAAAAATACAGTGATAATCGGTTATCACAGACTGAAAATTGTTTTTATGAAAAGCTTACTATGATAATCGATTATCACTCAAGATAATTGATTATCCCAGCCAAATAATTGATTATTCAGCCAGATAATAGATTATCCTAGTCCTGTTTTGCTCCTCTGCGAAAATGGCTTTGGAATAATCGATTATCACTCAAGATAATCGATTATTTACGCTTGTTATGAGTTTTGAAATTCAAATATGGACCAATTTACGAAAACCCTATTCCCAATTCTTATGTTTTCGAAAATCATCATTTCCCAGACCTTATTCTCTCTACTTAAGGTTCTCTAAGGCTCTCTGCAAAAAAACAAACCTTTTTCATACAAAAGTTAAGAGCTGTGATTGTGAGAACTTTCTGTAGGGAAGAAAAAGGGGCTTTTGAAAACCTAGTGTGGGCTAGAAGCGATAAGAATCACTAAGTGGGTTTCTTGGTGGATTGTGTGTTGTGCCGTCTCTAGGAAAAGCTGTTGTTCATCCTTTGTGGATTCAAAGGAGGTGTTCATCTCTTGTGTGACTCAAGAGAGGTGTTTTCTATTCCTTATCTTTTCAATTTATAATCTGTTTGTAAACTGTGATTATAGTGACAACGTTAATCCTCTTTTTTGAGTGATTAGCAACTGGACGTAGGGTCTTTTGATCCGAACCAGTATAAATCAACTGTGTAATCTTCTTTCCCTTATCTCTTTACTTTACAAAGCATTTAAAACGGTGAAATTTGGGAAAAATTTTAAAACCCTAATTTTTGTTTAAGAAAACAATTCACCCCTATTGGTTTTTGTTCGTAAACGCAAATATTCCGCTATGCGATTCTAACAAGTGGTATCAGAGCTTGCTTTGATAGTCATTCAAATTTTGAAAATGGTCGGACAAAACCAAACCTTTGCCGAGGGTGATTCTATCAATAGACCCCCACTTTTTGCGGGGCAAAATTATCCTTATTGGAAAGTAAGAATGCAAATATTTTTGGAGTCTGTTGATAGGGGTGTATGGGATGCAATTTTAAACGGTCTTTTTATTCCTAAAGTTACTAAAAATGGAGAAGAGGTATCAAAACCATTTTCTAGATGATCGACTGAAGAAAATAGGAAAGCCCAATATGATGTTAGGGCTAAAAATATAATTTTGTCTGCTTTGACCCTTGATGAGTTTTACAGGATATCTGTTTGTAAGAATGCTCAAGAAATGTGGGAAATGTTAAGAGTAACCCATGAAGGTACCGATGATGTTAAAAGAGCACGAAAGAATTCATTGATTCAAGAATATGAGATGTTCTGGATGCAACAAGGATAAACGATTTCTGACGTTCAGAAGCGTTTCACATATATTGTGAACCATCTCACCGGGTTAGGTAAAAATTTTAATATTGATGAGTTGAATGTAAAAATTCTTAAATCTTTGGATAGGAAATGACAACCAAACACTACAAAAAAAGCCTATTATCTACAAAATATTACCTACGGATAAAATCCGTAGGTAAATTGTACATTACCTACGAATATTACCCACGGATAAAAATCCGTAGGTAAATTATACATTACCTATGGATATTACCTACGGAATTCTATCTGTGGGTAATTATCTATTACCTACGGATATTATCCGTAGGTAATGTCATCTATGGGTAATTTTGTAGGTAATTACCTACGAAATTACTATCCGTAGGTAATTACCTACAAAATTATTATCCGTAGGTAATTACTTATGGAATTATTATCCATAGGTAAATTATATCTAATTGTATGTAAGTTATCCATTACCTACGTTTTTCAGTGGGTAATTTTGTAGGTAAATTATATTAAATTAAAAGAATTGTCACTAGCAAGAATCGAACCCAATACCTTATATATAAATATAAATATATAAATATATAAATATATAAATATATAAATATATAAATATATAAATATATAAATATATAAATATATAAATATATAAATATATAAATATATAAATATATAAATATATAAATATATATAAATATATATAAATATATATAAATATATGAAAATATAAATATATTTGTATTTATATATTTTATATTTATATATTTTATATTTATATATTTACATGACTAAATATAAATATAATTTATTTGTAAGTTATTATCAAAATATCCTAATAGCTTAGTGGTTGGAGTATCGAGTCTCTAACTTTGAGGTACATTGGATTCAAATCCATAAAAAATAATATTTTGTTCAAGCGAGTGCCTACGACCGGATTTCCTACGGAAAAAATCCGTAGGTAAAATGACATTACCTACTTTT
>OY731399.1:19532424-19690258 GCA_963425845.1 Sphenostylis stenocarpa | reverse complement strand
GGGCATAACGTAGCCTCAAAAATCTTTTCCACTTCACGTAACCACTTCTCTGTTGCATCCGGACCCAAATCTCCTCCAAAACGAGGCGGATTATGCCTCATGAACTCGATCGGCCCCATCCGCTTTGATTGGTGATATCCAGCAGAGGATGATGCCATAGTTGGCCTCCACTGCGGGTAGGTAGCCTGCTGCTGCATGACAGCTGCCAACATTTCCATTGCCCTGGCTAGGACATCTACACTCGGTGGAGTAGGAGTAGGAGGTCGCGGTGTCATCCTATATCAAACGCAACCATCAATACAGAGCAAACATTCACGCACTCACAATCAGAGTATAATCACAACGGACTTATCATAGGTTCACTACCCATCCCCACAGATTTACAAGGATACTACCGCTCTGATACCACTATTGTAACGACCCTAGAAATCGCTACTATAATGATGTCTTCGCAAAGTAGTAAACAAGTAAATAACAACATCTATTTTACATTATATTACTGTAATTGTAACATATATTGAAAATCCAGTTCACTAACAGAACTTCAAAATATAGTAACATAATTTATTTATATATTATACATGTAAAAGTAGCTCCCTCGAAGCTATCCCATCGAACTATCCCTGTCGTCCAAGTAGTCACATCACCATCTCTCAACTCCTGATCTCGCTCCCACATAAAAGTGATCATCGCAGTCCCATCCACATGGAAAAATAGGGGTAAGTATTAAATCATTCGATATAATAAAACAGATATAGAAGTAATAATTATATATTATGATCAATTACGAAATTATCAACACACTAAGACACCTTCCGGAAGTATACCCTAACTATGCCCGAACTCGGAGGCTATCATCTCGTGGGCACATTGTGATCGGCACCGCAGTACCATTCCGACCACCCTCCACACAGAGTAGGATTACTGACGCCCTTCATCACTCATACTGGAGTACCCCTCCGAGCGCGCCACCAGTCATCTCCATATCGACTTCTCACCACCTGATCTCGTAGTCTACCTTACCTGACCAATCAGTGAAGTCTGGACCTCATTCAGAATCCTCCGACATAGTTATTACACTAATGTACTCTGTACCACCCCGGGTACCATTCAAACATACAAAATTTATTCACATTTGCCGGATTCTGGACCACCTGTCCTCACGGCTCATTCGGGTCAATAAAAATAGTATTTGACTGATTCTGGCACCAACCTTCTGGCTCAGTCTACCCAATATATAACGTCTCAGGACTGATTCTGGGCATCAACCTTCAGGCTTAGTCTGACCCACACACGTCACAACACTCTACTTTCATTCTCTCTCTCTTTATATATATATATATATATATATATATATATATATATATATATATTTTTTTTTTTTCCTAAAATCATTTCCAAAATCATTTCAAAACTATTTCGAAACTATTTTCGAAATCATTTTTGAAATCATTAAATTACTATTTTTCCCTTAATCTTTTCTTAAAATTCCATGTATGTCCCTAAATGACTATTTTACCCTTGGACATTTTTGAAAATTCCATTTATGTCCCTGTGATGTAAAATGACTAGTTTATCCTTGATCTTTTTAAAAAATCCCCACCATATCCCTTTCTTCTTCTTTCGCTCGCTCAGCGAGTACACCGGTCGCTTGAGCGAGACATGACCCGAGAGTCCCAAATTTTCCAGGTGTCCTCGCTCAAGCGATGTATTTTTCGCTTGAGCGACTTTTGCAGATTTTCCAGTTCGCCATTTTCGAAATCTAGATTTTAAATTTCTCAGTTTCAATCGCCCAAATTAGTTCCAAATCAAAATTTAACCATAAACATGTTTAATTTAAGTTAAAAACAACAATTTTAGTATATAATTCATCCTTAATTTCAATAATTAAAAAAAAACTTTCAAACGATGAACTGTTCATCAAAATCAGAAATTCTTCAAAATTAGACATTCTTCAAAGTTAGACATTCCAATACTTCATATCTCTACTCCTATTCCTTATTCACAGAGTACCCAACAATTAAATTTCATATATTGAATGAATTAAACTTCTCCTTACTTGGTATGGTATTTCTACCGAAGTTTTCCCACTTAATTCAAGTTCTCTCCCGTTTCACCAGATCCTGCACGAGTAGAGTCTCGTTGCTTGAAATTTAGACAATAGAAGAAGAAGGATGAGAGGAAAATTTTTGATTTCCCTCCTCCCCCACTTCAGTATTCATATATAAGAAAATTTTCACTGTGCATGAGGAAAATTTCGTTACGAAATTTTCTTGCACAGTAATATTAATATAATATTAAAATAAGGCATACGTCACAGTAATCATTCAAAATTAAGCATCAAAATATGACAGAATTTTATTTTGTTTTGGTGTTAATTTGTTTGAAATTAACGAAAGTTTGAGTTTTTAGAATGGTATATGTTTGATTTCTCAGGAAAATCAACCTGTGTGACTTAGCAAAATTTCACCAAAACCCCACAATGAATACCTGGTGTTCTTATCCAAAATAAAACTTGAGAAGTAGAAAAGAAAAGAAAATTATTTGAATTGAAAGAAAATAATAAAAAATAAAATTAATTTGATTAATAAAAAAACATTTTTTTTAAAACTGAAAGACAAAATCGAATATAAAAAATATAATATATTTTTATATATAATCTGTCTTTTAATATAATTATATTTTAAAATAATTTATGACGTTATAAATAATTTATATTGTTTTAATTTTTTTTTACATTTTATCGGATAAAAAAAGAAAAAAGAAACGATGGCATTTATCGTGGTTTTGAAAACACAGTTTCTCAACTCGTGATTTTCGATGGGTGGATAGAAAGCTAAATCATTTGCAGCATCTTATTATCACGATGGCCTCTCGCTATTTAAAAACGGAAAAGATTCCACAAACACGTTTCCATTGACACGACAGGGCTTGCCCTTTATGTCATATATGTCACTGTTGCGTTTCTCTGAACCACCGGCGCACAAAACCATCTCATCTCAATAACTATTTCTTTCCTTCTCTACAAACTTTTTTTATTACTAATCTCATCATAAAACATGCATTACAACACGTCATTCCAATTATGTTAAGTTTGTTTCGATAAAACCTCATTTAAAAATAAATAAATTAAATTAATAAAGAATTTTTGAAGAATAAGTTTTTTTTTTTTCAAAACTAACACAAACCTCGAAGTATAAAGTGAATTGAGCTTCTTATCTTCCATAGACGTGATGAGCACATGCGTGCAACTTGTTCGGTTGTGGGGACGAAAAAGCGAAAGTGGCTAAGGTTTCATCATCACGTTTTTAAATTCAATCAATACGTACCAACCAAACAAGCAAATTTGTAAAGTTTCCGTTCACATTAGAGTAGCCCCACCCAATTTAATGGTTACAGGTCACAAATTCGACCCCGATTAGACTATGATATAGAAAATATCTTTAAAACTGGAAGGATGATGCATTCGAAGGAAAAAGTTTAAGGTTTAAAAGATTTAATGGAGATTTAATTAAATTTTAAAAAATAATATTTTTATAATATATATATATATATATATAATAAATTTATTATTAATAATGTTTTTATAAAAAAGAAAAAAATTATATATTAATGTTATGATACGCTAATTTATAATAAAATTTATAAATATTAAAAAATTTTATAAATATAAAATATATTAGGAAATAAAAGATGATAATTATAAAAATATAATAAAATAATAATTATTTAAAATTAAAATAATTAATATGAGATAAAAAAATTAAAATATATTATATTTTTTATATAAAAATTACATTAAAAAAATCGATCTTAATATTTTACTAAAATCAATTTAATTAGGAAATCTAGTTAAATTTTTTATTTTACCTTTTTAATACTAACTTTTATTTTATTTTATCACAATTTAATTAAAATTTGATTATTTTAAAAAAATAAAATGGTTTCTAGTTGGATTTCCTTTGTTCAACCCACTGTCTTTTTAAAACAATGGATATATATATATATATATATATATATATATATATATATATATATATAATTAGATAGATGTTAAATTAAATTTTAATAACAATAAAACATTGATAGTTAATAATTATAGAATAAATAATTTATTATCATATGAATATTAAATCATTATTTATTTATATAAAAGAGTGTAATAAAAGAAAAATTATTTTAATAAAAAATTATGATAAAAAATATTTTTAACATAAATTTTTAAGTCGTCAAATATCGTAATATTATAACATATAAATAAATATAATTATTACTTCATTAAATTAATTTTGTAAGATGAAATGATGTATAATCTTAAATTTTTATTAATTTTCATATCTCATCAAATTTTTAATTTATTTTTAATATACAAATTAATTTATTTTTTATTCAGAAAAAGTAGTTTATTTTTAATATAGATAAATAGTTTGATAGTAATTTTAGTCTTGGGATTTGAGAAATACGTGATGTCAGAAGTGTTATTAGTAATGTCTATCTTAATTAATACATCCTGATATAATAAAATTTATTAAATGTTCAATATAAATACTAATGAGGAGATTGAAATTGTATTGCAATAATAAATTTATGCAAATGAAATGAAATTCAAAATAAAAACCGCATAACTATGATACCAAATAAAACTAATAAAATTTTATTCCTTGTTATAAAATATATTTTTAAATATAAAAAAAATATAATCAAATTCACTTTATTCATCGTGAAAATTGTTAATAAGATTACGACATCGTACAGTTTCACGATTTTCTTCCAAATCTATGTTGGATCATTTCAACCATCGTGTTTCATATCTAATCGTTGGATCAGTTTTGTGCAAAACTTTATCGTACGTGATGACATGACATTACTCAGTTTTTTCTTTTAAAAGTGATTCAAAATAACTCGTAAATTATTTTGTATTCGTAAACATTTATGAATATATTTCACTTTATTTTTTAATTTTTTGAATAAGATTATCTAAAAGTTGTTGCATGCGTCAATTTTAATCTTGTTTTGTTGTTCTTAGTCTATTTTCTGTGGGGTGTTGTACCTCATTTGTTCACTTCCCTTTATTTATTGAAGTGACGTTGAAATTGAGTCAAGATTTTTTTTTTTTTTTACTTCGAATTAAGGTTAAATGATTATGAGTATTGTTTGCATATCATGAGTTAGTTTGAGTTATTTTGGATATATTAATTACATGTTAAATATATATGATTTAAAAAAATTTAAATTTAGTTAAATGTGGTTTATAAGATTTTAATATTTAAGAATTGAAAATAAAAAATAAAGTAATATTACAATTATAAATAGGATGATAATATAGACTTATCTATCCCATTTTTTTATCTCATGTTTGGTCCATAAAAAAGTGGATGGGTTGTCTTACATATAAATGGCGGGTTAAATATTTTTATCCTCTCAAGTAGATTCATGGGTTACGCGTACTAGTCCGCATAATAATTTTTTTTTTGTATATATTATATAGTAGATTCACTGTTTATCACGTATTTTCATAATTTCAATTCATAAATTTTAAAAAATATATAATAATAATAAGGAGAAAATTTAATTGAATATAGTATTAGATTTATATGACTAGGTCATAATTCTCCCTAAATCCTAAATAATTAAAATAAAATCTTATGACTAACCGTGACCTAAAATTAATAAATAACGGTGTACTAAACAAATTTTAAAAATAAAAAAAATAAAATTATAAAGAAATCAAAAGAAAATCAAATTAAATTTGTGGATAATTTATTAATTTAAATATTAAAGAATATATAAATTATAGGGTCAATTTGTCCCATTTCGCAATTTAATCCATACAAACTACGAGTTAGTTAGGAGAGTGCTTGAAAATGTCTAACGTATCCCATGAATTTGATAATAAAGCACATCCTTACATTAACTTTATATATAAACAAAATAAATACTTGTACTTAATTGACCCAAAAAAAAAATGAGTGTAATAATAGTCGAGATTCTCGTGCAAAATATCTTGGTAATATTTAAGTATCTCGATAGTCGAGATTCTCATATCAAATATCTTGGTAATATTTAAGTATTTCGGAAATTCCTGAACTATTTAAATATCAACTCATCCCAAGATACTAAAAAATTATCCTCAAATATCTGCTAACAAATAGAGATAAAATATTTTACACATCTTAGACAATTATGATAATATACTCCTATATAAATAGGTTTAGTACATTATTTACTCTATTAACTGACATTCTATCTTTCATTTTGTAGGTATCCCTATTTGGTTTACACCATACTCAACTCACTTGAGAAGAGTTTAGAAGCTCTCTTCAAATACAGGTAACAATACTTGGCGTCCACCGTGGGATAAGGTAAAACTTCTCCCACGTTTACGTAGAGATTAGATAGCAAGATGCCCATTTTTTTTTGCACATCACGAAACGAACTTCTCGAAAGCCTTAAGGCCCACATGGCTGAACTATAACAAACTAATGAGAAAATTCAAGCTTTATGAGAAAAAAGCTAACCAAGATCGGAAACAACAAGAAGAGCTGAAGGCCCTATGTGACCTGATTAACAAAATTACCAAGAAAAATCTAGAAGAACACACTACAAAATGAGGACGACATGATGGCTACGGTGGAATCTTGCTCTCATTCCGAGAACTTCGAGCCAAGAAATCTCGACAATCACCAATCTAATACCAAGGCGCAAAAGACTAATGCTGAAAGGAAGTTGAGTAAAAATATATCGAAAAAGAAGGCAAATTTGTCGTGTCAACTCGGGTTCTAATATAAACCTGGTTAAAATACGAACAATCATTTGTATTGAGAATGCTCAACGAACCTCTTCCTCAAAATTGGCATGTAACTCTGATAGACTCCTACACTAGAACCACAAACCCAAACAAGTATACCTAACTCATATAGAAGTATAACTAGACAGAGACTCCTTCAAATGTCAACATTTTCCAACCACACTCAAGGATATTGCGTTCAAATGCTATTATGAACTTCCATAGGAATCCATCACTTGTTTTGGAGACTTAGCGAACAAGTTTGGTTCGCAATAAGTCGACATCATATGACTAACTTAACAACCTTCAAAAGTATTAGGCAAGGAAAAAAGGAGTTATTGTGAAAGTTCCTAGAGAGGTTTGCAACCACCAACCTCACCATACTAAATTTAGATCAAATCGTCACAACGAACTCTGAACCGAACCATTTATGGACAACTTATACCTCAACAGGCCAAAGGACATCGACGGGTTAAGAATGTATGCTTAAAACTACATCCATTTAGAAGAAAGCACTGAGCTTCGACAAGAAGAGAAAAATACAAGAATCATCCTAAGTGGGTAAGAAGGGTTCGTTATGACAACTATACACTACTAAATGCACCCCGGGAGGTCATCTCACGAAAAACATATAATTTGAAGCTAATAACTATTTATGAATGTTATAACTATCACGTTATTATTGTGAACGCTGAGTTATTTATAAATGTTATAACTATTTGCGTTTTTATTATTTCATTATTGCTACTTTGGTGAACCACCTTTCATTATACGATCGTGCTAGTCTTATGAATAAAAAAGTGTCTCGATTGTGTCATATATCACACTTTAGCCATCTCCAAGTACTAGTTCACATGCTATGTAATAGTCAAACATAAATTGCAAATCATTACAATCACCCTATTATCACACAAATTTTCATAAGAGTATATATTTTTGATATAGTCATCCAAATAAGAGTTAGCCATGAAAATAAAAGTAAACTCAAGATGCATCAACTAACTCTTTGTGTCTCGATGTCAAAAAGCGGCACATCCACACCCGACATATCACAATGGCTTGAGACACGACTTTTTGAAAGTTTTCTTCTTACACATTGAACAATTGTGTCTTAGTCATAAATAACTCTTGTTCTAAGCACTCCACCTTTTCAACCTTGCTTTTCTTGACCTTGGCCAACTTCATCTGTAACTCAACATTTTCCATGCTAGCTTCCTCCCATTGTCGTTTCCTATGTGCTTCAATCTCGTTCAATGTCCTTTCCATTTTTAGTACATAATCAGACAACTCAACATTTTGCTTTGCTTTCTCAGAAAGAGTTGTCTTATGATTGTCCAGTTGACGCTGAATGGCTACTTTCTACTTCTCTACCTCGTCTATCTTGGCGCGACTATCATGAGCTTCCTACCACCCTTTTCCATTGATGACATATAGCCATAATGTGTGTCGCCATCACCTCGCTGAATCTAAACAACCATAGGGACTGACTGTTCTCAGCAAATCCTGGTTGAAAGGTGGTTGGAAGTTCACACCCAATTTAATAATGTTCGTAAATAACTTGGTGTGAAAAAGCGAGTTAACTCCTCGGACTCTCGTTGACAAGTGATCTACACATCCAATGGACCATCCAAACGCAATGACAATGAATTCATCATTAGAGGGACGACCATAAGGATGATGTTAGAGGGAGTAGTCGGGTACCTCTATGGGTTCCTCGAAGACGGAGATGACCATAGGCCCAAGCTTGATGGGAATTGAAATGACCTTAACCTTTTTGGAAGGCCTCTTGGACGGCTCCGAACAAGAGCCGACGAACCCTCGAACACTGACTTTGTCAAAGAAGCCTTCACATTCAAGGGAGCAACACCCAACTTGGCACAAATCTTCTTATAGTCGAAAGAGCTGCCCATAATCTCTGAAACACGAAAAAAAGATGTTAGAAATGCTTATAAGGTATAGTAGTATCATCACAAAACAAACATCTCACCATTAAACCAAGACACTTAATCTTCAAGATATGACCAAAAGATCTTTACAACATAGATATTGAGGCACTTCTTTCAACATAACTATTAATACTCGATTATCGGCAGAAAGTAAGTGCTTGAGACACAACTTAAACTTGATCGGAGTTGTCCAATAGATAGGAAATTGTAGCGAGTTGTTAGGATAATAAAATAGAATTTGAGGGGTTTGTGACATTACACTTTACATGAAAAAACTTATTCTTAAAATTTTAAATGATTCAGTATATACAATGAACAAACCACCATGCTAAAAGTCGTTGAAGGAAAGCCAACCGATGTCAGAACCGTATTTTAGTTTAAAAAAATACATAAAGACGTTCATAGAGTAAGTTAGTCGAAGAAAGAAACAAAAAATTGGAAAACCTTCAAAAAGACCCAACTATTGGGATGTAGTTGACTAGGAGCCACCCCAAAACAGATAACATTTCACACTCAGTCGGTGAAGGGCAGTAAAATCTCTAACTACTTAAAAAAACACTCGTACACAAATGTAAAGTCCTCGCCATCAATCCTTGGCTTCATATAAATTCGGTCAAATGAAAAACATGACTCAAGGGTCATCAGATGAGTATAGGATGACTCACATATATCAAATGATTTACATAAATGATCTACAATAGAAATAGATGAATACATTGACCTATAATGACGTATCTCATTCAACACCCAATATTACTTGAGGTCAAGGATAGGAGCAAACCTTTCTTAGGTACCTCTTGCACGGGACTGACCCACTCACTGTAAAAAATCGAGTAGATAATCCCAGCATCTAGTAGCTTAATGATCTCCTTTCTTACCACCTCTTTCATAATGAGACTGGGTTTTCTTTGTGGTTGATGCACAGTCTTGAAGTTCTCCTCCAAATAGATCTTATGCATGTAGATAGTGGGACTAATACCTTTCAGATCATTTATAATCCACCCTATAGCAGAATTGTGCTATCTCAGCACTCTCAACAGTTTTTCTTCCTCAACATCAGACAACTCACTATTCATTATCATAGGTTTAAGCTTCTGTTCATCTAAAAATCTGTATTTAAGGTGGGATGGTTGTTGTTTTAGTTCTATCTTGGAGGTGTCTTCCACTGCATTTTCACCTTGGTGTAAATCTTTCACCCCTTTAGTTGAACTGAATAATGATTTTACTGCTTCTAATTGTTGGACGCATTGTACCGCCTCTTCACTTAGCTCTTCACTTAACTGTTTTGTACCTAGTACCTTCATTAAAGCTACTTCCAATGGATTTCTTTTCAATTGATCAATCACTTTTCTAGTACTAGCATATCAATTATATCAACTTTGAAATAATCTTCCTTATCTGCCATCTACTTCATAACTTCATTTATGGAAAAAAATTAATTTTTCATCACCCACTCTCAGCATCAACTCATCTTGTTGCACGTCTATTAATGCTCTCCCTGTAGCTAATAATGGTCTTCCCAATATAATTGGGACTTTAACATCTTCATCCATATCCAACACCACAAAATCAGCTGGAAAAATGAACTTATTTACGTTCACTAAGACATCCTCTACCACTCCATAAGGATAGGTAATTGAACGATAAGCCAGTTGTAGATTAATCCTGATCGGTTTCACTTCCCCAATCTTCAGCCTTTTGAAAATGGATAATGAAATTAAATTGATGTTTGCTCCAAGGTCACATAATGTTTTACTCACCATTAAATTTCTAATTTCACAAGGAATGACAAAGCTTCCTGGGTCTTTCAACTTTGGGGGTAACTTTTGCTGAATTATGACACTGCACTCCTCTGTCAGCATTATAATTTCATTTTCTTGTAGTTTTCATTTTCTAGATAGCAAATCCTTCATGAATTTTGCATAGCCCGACATCTGCTCCAGTGCCTCAACAAATGGAATATTAATCTGGAGCTTTTTAAAAACATCTATAAATCTTGCAAACTATTTTTCTTGTTCTTTCTTCTTTAACCTTTGAGGGAATGGTACAATGGGTACAAATTCTTTTATCTTGTCACTTTCACTCCGTTATTTCTTCTCTCCCTCTTTTTCTTGCTCACAATTCCACTCGATTTTCTCTTTTTCACTCTCTGTTTGCTATACAATATCTGTTTTCTCTTGTTTTTTCTCTTCTGCTACCACACTTTTTTTCTCATTAGCTATTACCTTTCCACTCCTCAGTTGTATGAGTTTACAATGTTCTTTTGGGTTCACTACAATGTCACTGGGAAATGTACCAGAGGTTCTCTTTGATAGTTGTCTTGATATCTGACCAATTTGGGTTTCCAGATTCTTGATTGGAACTTCCTGGTTCTTGAAATTTATTCTAGTTTCACTCATGAAATGAGAAGTTTGTTCCACAAAGCTAGATGTCTGCATAAATAATTTCTCCAAAGCACTTTTCAAAGTAAACATTTTGGTCCCTTGAAAGCTGGTTTGTGCTTGATTGTTAAGAACCGTTGGATATTGATATGGAGGTCTTAGTTGTCCAGGCTGGGTTGGACTACCCCATTGCCTGTTTGGCTGACTTCTCCAACTTGAATTATAATTGTTGAACTGATTGTGTTGTTGTTGTACAACATTTGCATGTACTTCTTGTTGATTAATTTGACCTTCACCATTTTGATGCATCCCTCCACAAAATCACATACCAAAGGTGGTGTGTTAACAACTTTAACCTGCATACTCCCTAACTATTGAGTCAAGTCTATAATTTGTTGGGTTAGTACCTTATTTTGAGCTAAAATGAGATCCAAAGTACTAACTTCTAGCATTCTAGCTTTCCTATTTTGACGATCAAAATGCATGTGTACTGTATTATTTGACATTAATTCCAGGGTCTCTAAGGCTTCCTCTGGTGTTTTCAGGTTGAATGATCCTCCACTGGCAGCATCCAACATTGCTTTGAAGGTAGGAGAAAGGGCATTATAAAAGATCTGCACCTGCATTCTCGCTGACTGGAGGGAAGTATTTGTTCACAAATTTGGTAGCCAAATCATCCTAAGTAGTGATGTTTCCTTGAGGTTGTGATTGAAGCCAACCTTTGGCTTTTTCGGGTAATGAAAAGGGAAAAAGCCTCAAGCGGACTACATCATCAGTGACTCTGTTAATTTTCAACATGTCACAGATAGCCAAAAAATTCTCCAGGTGAGAATTTGGATCCTTCGAAGGTAGACCTCCAAACTGATTTTGTTATATGAGTTGTAACAAAAAAATGTTTAATTTCAAAATTATTTACTTGTATAGAGGGTCTAACAATACTCCCCTTATAACTGTTTAGATCTATCATGGAGTAGTCCCTCAGTGTTCTCTTGGGTTGTTCCATGGTTGCAGTGTATGAATTGTGATTTGCTTCTTCTTGTGTTATTCTCCTTTCTTTTTTTCTTTTCCTTGCACTTCTTCTATTTCTTCTGGAAGTACGTTCAATTTCAGGATTAAATAGTAAATTTTCTGGTGCTACAGTACCTCGCATAAATAGTGTTAAAGACACAAAAGCAAAGAAAGAAGAAGGAAAAAAAATTATGGAATAGTAAAAAAAACTGTAGCTCAAATCGCAAGTAAAAAAAAAAACTTTCTAATATCAACAAAATTTTTCAATCCCCGGCAGCGGCGCCAGGAAATTGATGTATACTTTGGTAAGCAAACCAATTGTTACAAAAGTAACCACATTATCATCCTCAGGGGATATTTGTTGAATACTAGATCATTAATTTTACAGAACAATTATTTTTCTTTGCAGTAAAATATACGCCAGATGATTGATTTCATATTCCTTCCTACAAATTTCTAGGCTATTTAATTGATGCAAGAATTAAATTTACTCACTGGAGTTAAAAATGCTATTTACTTCCTAATCCCTTATGTAAGCAAAATTATTTACTGAACTTTTAATTTTCTAATTCCTTGGAATAAGAAAAATTCACTGAAAACTTGAATAATTAATAATCTCCTCCACAAAAACTAGTTAAGTTTGCATAGTTTTTCAATTAAACAAAAATCTAACTTATCTCATCTAACAACATAGACAATGTTAAATTTTTTAAATATAACTGCTTAAAATTCAACCTAAAAAATCATAGATAAGATCCTAGAATAAATAAATTACGTTGCATCAAATTAAATAAGTTTAGAATCTGTTTTACAGAATACTACATCAACCCTCTAACAAAAGAAAAGTTTAACCTTCCATACAAAAATTAAAACCCTAAAAACTACTCCTCTTCCGCTGTCCTTCTTGCCTTCCTCTTTTTACATAACGTAGTTCTCCCCTTTTAGCTCCTTCTCCTTTCCACGTCGACCATTTTTTTTTTTCTAGTTACTCCCTTTTTTTTCCTTTTCAACTCAAGCCCAATAGTAAAAAGTCGTCAACCACGCAAGTTCCACAAAAATTGTGCACTTGTTTCTCAACAAAACAAAGAAATTACATAAAAAGGTAAATATAACGGTAATACATTAAAACATTATTCAAATATCACACAAATATATTCAATTGACCTAATTTAATTTATAAATCTGAGATGAAATAAACATATATCAATACCATAATTGCAGGAATTCTCAGACTAAATATTTGGATAGTATTTAACTCTCTAGTTAATATTCTATATATTTAATATTCTATATATTTATACCAACTCATATTTCGACAATATTTAACTATCTTGTTAATATCCTATATATATTTATACCAACTCATGAGATGTTAAAAAATTATCCCAAAATATAAAAAAATATAAAGATAAAATATCTCACCGAGAGTGTTATGGTAATCAACTCCTAGATAAATAAATTACTAACTTATTTATTTTACTCATTCATGTATTTACTTAAAATTTTTCCAGTATCCCTGTTCGGTGTACCTGCTCGGCTCAACAAAAAGAAGAAGTCCGACGTCCTTTTTAAATCCAAGTAATAACAATTCTAAAATAAAATTAAAATATCTTTTCATTTACATTTCAAACGAAGAAAAAACCTTAATTGTGAGAAGAGTGATGAAATTCCTGTTTTCTACGTGAAAATCTCGATTTCTCCGACGGGAGGAAGTGATGGAACTCTAGCATAACAAAATCATTTGAATCTTGAACTCCGCTACAAAACAAAGCAATTAAATGACATTTCTACAGGAAGAACCTAAAGCAGATTATCACAGCTGTTCCGTGATGTGGAAGAAGAAGAAAAAATGGGAATGCGATTATGAATATCGCTCAGATCGTACACGTGTCCAATTCTCAGTACAGTGATTGCTTCATGACACCCACTCTCACACTATATATAGATATAACCGCTTCCCAACTCTTCCATTGTCATTTCTTCTTACAGCTTATAACCAAAAAAGTATTTTCCTTCCCAATTTGATACCTTTTCGATTCCCAATTATTCCGAAATGGCTTCTTCACCACCCTCACTCAACCAAAAAGTAGAGGGTATGTGTGTCTTGACTCTATCTTTCAGAAAATTTCCATTAAAAATACAGTTTGTTCACTTACATGTTTGTTTTGTTTGCAGAAATAGCAGGAGGAATTGGAGAGAAATCCATTTTAGTGGAAGAGAACGTTCTGCAGAAGCATGCTGCATTTTTTGACATGAATAGAGACGGTCTGATTTACCCATGGGAGACTTTCAAAGGTTTTCAATGCTTTTCCTTTCCCTTTAACGTTCAAACATGTTTCCTTATGAGAGAGTTTGTGAATTCTTATGGTTGAGTTTTGAGTAAGTGCAGGGATGCGTGAAATCGGGGGTGGGATTTTTTTGTCCTTTGGAAGTGCTATTTTCATCAACGTGCTTCTCAGTCAGGCTACTCGTCCTGTAAATAACTCTCTTTGCCCCTTAAAACTCTCATATTTTCTTACACTATTTCTCTGTTTAGTGTCACTGAATTTCCCTACCATGTTTTCAACAAAATAGTTATTGCGGAATCAGAACCTTGATTTCATCACAATATACCACAAATCTTTGCCCCTGAAATATCTTCTCCTTTTGTTTAGAGTAGAGAATATATATTATGCTTTATGCTTTGCCCATACTTTAAAAAAATTCTTATCCCCACACAATTTTGTGGCCATTAAATACATTTCTTAACAAGAACTGATTCTTAGGTTATTAAAGACATCTTTTCTATTATGTCAATTATTTATAAATTTAGTCAGTATCAATTATTTTTTTATTCATTATGTTTATTATAAACAGAAATTATCCAAAATAATTTAGATAAAATATATTAAAATAATAAAATATTAATAAAAAGTTAACAAGTTTATTAAAAATAATAAAAATTAATATTTATTTTAATACTTATAATCGAATTTTAAATATGATAAATTTTAAAAGAAAAAGAAAACTACGAAATACTCTCGGTCATCCTAATCTTTTTATAAACAACTCTCTCATTAATTATCAAGTAATATTAATTTTATAATTATTTTTAGCAATATTTTTAAAGTTGACTAGATCATTTTAAAGGAGAAAATATGGGTTTAAATTTAAAGATTCAATAAATATTTAATTAAGATTTAACTAAATTTAATAAAATAATATTTTTATAATATAATAAATATATAATAAATTTATTATTAATAATATTTTTTATAAAAATAATAAAATTTATTATGATTATAACGTTATAAATATAAAGTGTATTAGAGAATAGGATAAATATATGATATAATAATAATTATTTAAAATAAATATAATTAATATAAGATAAAAATTAAAATATATTATATTTGTTATAAAAGATTATATTAAAAAAATATTTGTTTATTAAAATTGATTCAATCCAAAAATTTAGTGAATTTTATTTTAGTTTAATTAAATTTATTTTAAAATATCAATATTACTTATTGGACCGGAAATTCGATGATATATAATTTTATCTGTCTGATAATGATTTATTGCGATAATTTTTTTTTAATTATTAAAGAAACATGTGGACCCAGATGATGATGACGCGTGGGTATGTGGGCTGCTGTTTAGATGATAATGTTCATTTTCAATTAAATATAAATATCAAATAATATTAATATTTTATTGTACGGAGATAGGGAAAGTTTAATTCTCTATAACTAAGGATATAATTAGGAAATACGCATTTACTTTTGGATTTTTAACGCAAAGTTTTGAAAATAAAATAATGGAATTTTCATGGTGATTCATTGTATTTGTATGTATGATAGAGAAGAGAGAAAAAGTAAGTGTAGTGATTAATTGATTCAATAACTTTGGTTTAATGTTTTAAATAGGAGTAATTAAAGAAAGTAAATGGCTGTTTTCATACTCTTATTTACTTCTGGTGGTGCAGGGAAAGTTTCCATCTTTGCTTTTTCCAATTGAAATTAAAAATATCCAACTAGGCAAACATGGGAGTGACAGTGGAGTCTATGACACCCAAGGAAGGTATTGATTGATATCTTTTTGTTATCGTTTTATTCATCTAATCATAGAACTTTGAGTTTTATATTATCAATGTCATTCATAAATCTCTAACATTTGGTGTATCTTTTAGGTTTGTTCCTTCAAAATTTGAAGCAATTTTCAGCAAGCATGCACATAAAAATCCAAATTCTTTGACCTATGATGAGTTGAAGGAGATGATAAAGGCAAACAGAGAGCCTAGGGATCTAAAAGGAAGGTAAGTTTGGCATATCTATGAGAATTTTAGTGACAGATTTTTATATTTTTTATTAGTAATTGTTGATTTGTTGCAATGAAAATACACAGGATTGGAAGTTCTGCGGAATGGAGCGCCCTCTACCACCTTGCTAAAGACAAGGATGGGTTGCTGCAAAAGGATACAATCCGAGCAGTTTATGATGGAAGCTTGTTTGAACAGCTCAAGAACCAACACTCTTCTTCACCCAAAAAAAATTAAAAATTGAGACATTCAAAAAGTGTCTGTTTCTTTTTGTATTTGTGAAGTCAAACGTGTTTATGTCATCTTTTGTTTCCAGTCAAACAAAAAGACAATATATTAAGTTTGTGTTTTTACGGATTTCCATTAGTAAACATTGTACATGCTGCTTTCTTGTTGAACATTCATTATATATATATATATATATATATATATATATATATATATATATATATATATATATATATATATATATATATATATATTTTGTCTTTTATTTTTAGTATTTTTCACTAACTCCAATTTAGAAAAAAAAAAACCTTGATCTTGTTTCGAGATTAATATATTACTTTTTTTTATGACCCAATCTAATACAAATAAATTAAGGTGAGTTTTATCAAGAAATAAGTCAAATTTGACCCAACTTAATTTTTAACCAATTGGGTAACTGATTTTTTATGTTCAACTTAAAATCAATGATAATTATTAAATAATTTTTAATAGTAGTATTATTAATATATTTATTATTTAATTATTAAATTAAATAAATATATATATTTTAAAATAATATATTATTAAATTATTTAAATAATAAATAATTTAGTCTGTTTTAAAAATATATTCTAAAAAATATTTGTTAAAGATTTATCATCCAATTAATTTAATACAATCAAATCCGATTAAGAGTGGATTAATATATAAAAATCTGATCCAATTTAATTCAATTTTTTTATTAGATTAGATAATAAATTTTACCAAAATTAATCATATTTATGGTTGACCCTAATTTTAATAAGAAGAGTATGCAAATGATTTATATCTAGCATTCCTCTTACACTCCCCTCTAATTTTCATCAAACTCCGTAAAACTTTATATTACAGATCACGAAGAAATTTACAATAATCAAACTTCGAAAGGATCTCTTCATTCCAAAAAAGAGTTTTGTTTCAAAAAATTGGAGATAGAAAGTAATTAAAAAAAAGTCATATATATAATTGTTGGATTTTTTAATGAAATTCGTGAAGAAAAATATAAAAATATGACATTAATCTATATAAGATAACATTATCTTAACCTAAAATCTTAAAAAATTAGATCATAAATCATACTTTTTTTTTTTTTTTATGTTTAAGATTTAACTCACTTACATTATCCACGTTATTCACCAACAACAACTCATTATAGAAATGAGAAAATGGAAGAGGTAGTTTTCTTGGTCCAACAAGTCGTGGCGAACCATTCTGAGAAGAATGACATTGTGAGGAAGAAGACCACTGTAGAATAGCACGGTTGAGACTGACCTGGCTGGCTCACCAACAAAAGATGTCACAAGCCTCACCATTGACCTGAACAATAAAGTTGTAAGAGACTGCACCAACCACAACATACACAAATCAAAAGAAAAAAAAAAAAAAAAAAAAACCTCAAATGAAGAAAAAAAACCCAAAGAAAGATGGTAATTACCATGATTACTATATTCTGAATCGCGTGAATGATGCAGCAATGTATTAGGAGGGGTTTTGTGATGGAGTTAGGTTGATTTATATGAAGATGGTGAAGAAATGGTGGATATTGAGTACGCTTTTTTGTTCGTCTTTCAAATTGGATGTACCGGAAATTCAAACCAAACCGTCAGCGTAACTTTCAAATGTGTTTTCACTATGCACCCAATCAATTTAGTTGGGCCCATTATGGATCAACACAAAACATCACTCTCAATTTATGAATCTCGTATAAAATAAATGAAATAATAAACCAATTGCGAAATATATATATATAAAACTATCCAATATTTATTTGTTTGGTTGCTTTTTCAATTTTATATGATATTATTTATAATAAATTTTAATACTTAGTACATATCGGCATAAAGTTGATTCGTATTTGAACATCACAATCAAATTATATATAATATTTATAGAAAACAGTTAATTGTAAAATAAAAAAATAAAAATATAAAAAAAGTAAAAAAATTGCTGGTCAGATTTCAGATAACTCGTTTTTTTACCGATTTATTATTTGTCCATACATGGTTTGGGCCAAAGGCCCATCTAAGTGCGAAGGGTCAGATTTCATTGATAGACAATTCCTTCCTGCATCTCCACATTTTTTTTATACTACTACGTATCAAATTATTATATTTAAAAATTGAAATTAAATTATTTTTATCTTCAAATTTAAAAAATTAGAATTTTTTTAAATATCCAAATATTTTGATCCATTTAAAATATGGGTCCTACTTAGATCTAATTATCTATTTTCTCATTTCTGACTTCAGAATCTGGTTTTAATGTTGGTGCCATGTTCTTATCAAGTCGCTTTAGAATCTGCTTTCTGTATTGCTTTTAATATTTTAAAAAACAAAGTATTTTTGTTACCTTAAACGTAGAAAACAGTGAAGGATCTTTTAATTTTTTTGAAAAACTAAACCTGCAAATATGATATAAAAAGTTGAAAGTTTGTTTGGTGTGAACATCTCATTATAATTAGAATAAACAATCAATTAAATTTTGGAACACGTGAGGGATTCTTTATTTATAATTCTGAACAAGTAAAAAGTAGAAATTGGTTTCTAAATATTAAAGCTTGATAATCAAACCAAATGATTTCTGATTTAGTATTAATCTTTAAAATTACAGCTTAGTAACAGAACATTCAAAATTTACATAAGATTTTTCATTCTTTTAAAAATAATTTGGTAATATCTTATTGGCACGTTGAATCTGTATTCATTAGTTTTTGGCATGTTCTGTTAACTCATTACATTCATATTCTGGAACCCTAATAATATCAAACCAATGTATCTATTTTTTCGACTTGCAAACAAATTTAAAAATTAACTGAAACATTGTAACAAGCGCAACCTTAAAAAAAAAAAAAAAAAAAAAAAAAGTACTGGAAAAGGTTAGCACGTGTAACACACACGTGCATAATTTTGACAAGGGTGGCGGTAGAAAAGATCGGTGTCGGACACGGAGGAGTATGGTAAGGTGTGACAGACGCGCACGTGGTCCTATACCGGACTATCCGGTTCTTCTACCGGTAACTCAGCTACCTTTCATAATTCATCATTGTTCCTTTGATTTTTTTAAGGAAAAGAAAACAAATCTTGATGGCCAGTATCTCATTAATTGATTCAAACAAATGAATTACTCCATTGAATTTTGAACTCTTTCTATTTTATTTTCTTTTATTTTTTAATTTGTTTTTCTGCAGTTATAACGACAAGCTTTGTTATAATAATAATAATATTAGTTTATTTTGTATGGCGTGCTTGCTTTGTTGGTTATTGTGAGGAAGGAAGACGGGTCTTTGTTGAATTGTACAGAAAAACAGAAAGAAACTTTCGGAGTGGGTCTTTGTTGATTTCTGAATTTCTTTGGTCTTTTGCTCTGAAAATGGAGAGAGATTTTCTGGGTCTGAACTCAAAAGAACCATTGGTTGTAGTGAAGGAAGAGATGAATAATGATAGTGGGTGCAAAGACTCAGGCATGTTTCTGTTTTTGTCTTCTCTTTCTAAACTTTCTATGATCCTCCACTTCAATGCTTTTCTTCATATTTTGGGTGCTTCTCCTTCTTTCTGTTGAGACAGGCAATTAAACTTCTGAACCAATTACTAAATTTTCTTGGTTGATAAGGTTGGACATATTTTAGTTTCTATTTGCTCCTTCTTTCAACAACGAAAGCTTTTTATACAACTTTACTTCTACTGCAGCTGCAGGCTATTTATTAGGTAGGGGGTTTATGTTTCACTGGTGGAGCTAGACATGTTGTGACTCGACGTTTCCATATTTGAACTTTTGTATGTAACTGTGTATGGATTTTGTAATTTGGGAAAAAAGATGATTCTTCAGTTCTTTACCAGTTTTGTTGATTTGGTATTAGAGTACCTACATGATGCTTCTGCATAGAGATACTTAGATTGAAGTTGCAAAATTTGATAATCTACTCCTTCCTTTTCCTCTTCCTCACATGAAGGAATTAATTCTGGTTCTAAAATGATTTTGAGTTGAAGCAACTTTGGTTATTCTTGCTTTGGATAAAAAAATTTGTACTGAATTTTACTACTAAATTTGCTTTTATAATAAAAACATTCAAACATAAATCACATAAGTTCAAGATCAATTTTGCCAACACTCGTACAAAATTCCTTATTGTTTTTACTGACCCTAATAAGATTGAAATTTATATTGATGGTTTCCTTGCTGGTATGTAGGATTCACAAACGGAGGAATGGTAAAATGGCCCTTCATGAACAAAGTATCTGTCCATCCTCATTTGATGTCTTTCAATGCTCCTCAGGTTTTGATAATGCACCCTTTCTCTGATTTTAAGTATTTGTTCAAAATTACAAGTTAGCACAACTTTTGGTTTATTAGGGTTAGATTCACTAAAGTGATGTGAGTAAAACATATTCACTCTTAGCAAATCAGATGACTCCAGTGTGTTCAGATTGGTATTTTATTTTCAGTCCAATATGTGGTTTAAGAGGAATTTTTTTGGTTAATATAAGTTGGTATAGATCTGCTTATGATATTCAATTATTTATGTTTGTCTTTCTGAATTTGAACTTGACCTGTAGATGAACCTAGCTTTAGGCCGTTTTTGCACTATCTCATGTCTGTTGGTTCAAAACATCTTTCTGATAAATTTGTTTCATCCTCTTGATCTCACAGTAACAAAGCATAAGCTGATCTTTATCCCTTTCCTTTCATTGATTGTAATTTTCTTATTACCTAGAAATCTGTCAATCATGATGGACAAGGTGGCATTCATTTTTCCCTGACACCATACCCTGCACTAGATGATGTGAATTCTATGAATCGCCCTGATGATGCGAAGATGTTTTTAGTTCCCAATCAAGCCAACTCAGTTCCCATGGGACATCCATCCCCAAAGAATCATTTTACAACTGTTGGTCAGAATATGAATGGTTCTAGTATGAAGCAACCACTACTTGGGGGAATACCTGTTATAGCACCTCATTCAGTTCTTCCTATAATTGGTATTGGTGCTGTTGCTGGAATGACCAAAACATGGTAATTACATTTTCGTGCTTCAACCGTTACCTAGAGAGATGATTTGAGTGCAGAAATGCAATGAACAAACTTGTTATTCTCTCTAACTTGTATCATTTTCAAGTAACAGTGTGAAATCTTCTATGTCTGCTCCTAAACTTACCATCTTCTACGCGGGCACTGTGAATGTCTTTGATGATATCACTCCTGACAAGGTATTTTCTCTCATATTTTTCTCCATCCACAATGAATAAACAAATAAAGTATAAAAAGGAGCATACATCTCATGATTGAAGCTTGACCATTTTTCTTCAGGCACAAGCTATCATGTTGATGGCTGGGAGTGGATTATCAGCTGCTTCTAATGTGGCACCTCCAAATGTTCAGGCTCCCAGATTGACTTTGGCAGTAGGTGATGGTGTTCCTGTTAGTAAACCCTTACCACCATGCCCTAATCTTTCAACCCCTTTATCTGTTTCTTCACATACTGGTGCTCAGTCAAGGAGTGGTTCAAGTAGCAGTGATGAATTTCTGTCTGCTAAAACATCTGGTGATACCCCTACTTCTGTTAACAAAGTGGAGACTCCTAAAGTAGTCAACACAACCACCATGCTACCATCAGGTATGGTAGTTTCTTGTTACTTAATTTTTCTTTAGTTCTTCATGTATCTCTCTGCTATCTGAAGTTATCTGTGTTTGATCATTGCCAGTGTTTGCATTCAGTGAAGGTTTTGCTGAATGAAATTGACACTTTACCATTTTATGTAGCTGTGCCACAGGCTCGCAAGGCATCATTGGCTCGGTTTTTGGAGAAGCGCAAGGAAAGGTTAGTCCAAACATGTTCTCTTTATCTCTCCACCAGAGTAAATATTTACATGGATGGAAAATTATGTGAGTCTGAGGTGTTTCTGTACATGCAGGGTGTTGAATGCAGCACCATATAACCTGAAAGAGAATTTTGAGAATATGCCACAGCAGAATAAACTTGTTTCTAAAATGAATGCAAGTGAGGGTGGTGATGCACCATCAACCAAGCAAGGATAGTATAGTAGTGACCCCTTCTTGTAGAAGGAGACTACTTCAGATGACTTGTAAAATATAGTTATATTGTATGCAGATGATTTTATTTTGTTCAGAACTTATGCTGAGATTCTTATGTATCAAACTGTGTTGAGTCCTGAGGTATGGCCTTTAATTGTTTTTGGTGTAGGGCTTTTACCTTGTTCCTTGAAACTAGTTGGATTTTACCTTCCAACAGTATAGCATTAGCATATAGACCACTATGTAACTATATCTGACAATTTGTTACAGTGTGGAATTTGAAGCAAGTTTAGAGGTTTATATTTATATTTCTTTTATTTTTCATTCTACTAATTGTACCTTCTTTCCCTATATTTCTTATTTTTAATTTGCCAAACAAGGACAAAATGTTGAAAAAAACTAATGATATATGACTATAATAAAGGCGATATATAATTTATTTAACATTTGCCAAACAGATTTTTATTTAATAACATATGCATTCGATTTTATTTTTTGTTCATATTTAACTTGCATTAGTTAATTATTTTTAATATTTAAATTTAAAACAAAAATGTAACATTACGGGGTGAATTAATTTAAAATATTTAATATTATATATGAAATGAAATAATATTATATACTGCTGTTCTAACATCATTTAAACGTAAATATATTTTCCTACAAGGACTGAATATTATATATAAAATAAAATTAATGGTAAATTACATTGATAATATTTAATAATAATAATAATAGTCATATATTACTATAACAATTCTTTGATATAAAAATATCTTTTAGCAATAAAATAAAATAAAAATGGAATGAAGTGTATATTTTTTTTTTCAGTGGAAGGGAATATTTATTTTGGAAACACTCTTGGGTATAACTTTCATAGAGAAGTGTAGATGATATTTTGCTAATTATTAAATAAAATGACTTTGTTTAATTAAATCTATGATTTTCTATAAATATAAAAGAAATCGTTGGAGAAAATTAAATAGAAAAAAAGGCAGAAAAATGTGATGACCAAATTCAATGGTGCAAAATATATACAAACAGACTCCAATCAATCATAAAATGACATTCATTGTTTGAACTACTCGCTCTAAACTTGTTCTGTTCTTCCATTCATCACTTAAATAAAAACATAAAAATATTATTTCTTCATTTTCATACAAAAAAAAGTGTTTAACATTCATGAGATAATAGTAACTCTATGTAAAAAACACCAAACAATAACAATCAGAAAAAAATAAAATAAAAAGAAAAAGAGAGACATGTTTGATTCTCCTAATACATTGATTGGAAAAAAGGTATATGATAAGCAAAGTGGGATAGTTGTGCAATTTTAATTTCATTCTCTTCAATTCTTGTTTTTTAATAATAATTTTAAGATAAATAAACATTATTTTAGAAATTCAACTATTTTTTAAAGTTAATATATATTTAAAAACATGTTGGACTAAAAGCATGTTTATGCTAAAAAAAATCAATGAGAAATGAAAGACTGAGAGATGATCTGGAATGAGAAGTTTCACGGGCAACATGCACAGCATTCACGTGGAGACATAAACATGGGTGATGAAAAAGTGGTGGTGGTTGAAGGTTTTGAGTGGTTCTAATTGAAATTGCGTGTTATCGCTTTCTTTCTTTCACTCCCACTTGCACTTTCTCCATTCTTAATAAAATCTCGTTCATGCGAAGTAGATAATTTTGGTGGAAACACAGAATCAAGGTGTTGAAGAGCAGATATAAATGATGCGAACAAGAAAAATCTACAAAACCATCAATCACGTTTTCAACTAATTACGAATATAATAAACAATACATGCCGTGCATTTGCGTCAAAACCTTCCATCAACCACACAAATATTTTTGCTTTTGATGTGTTATTTGGCTTGTAAAGCATCGACCTTTAAGTTCTTTTCAACCACGTAATAATCTTTATGTATTTAATTTATCTTTTAGACAGAAAATTATTATTGGCTTTCTTAGCATATTGTGCATTGATGTTGGTGGGACTCAGTTGATAGCAACTTATATTTATTAGATACCAATTCTAAAAAAAAAAAAAAAAGGTCATGAGACGCTTTTTATGTGATTTTTAAAAAATTATAAAATAATATTAATAATGAGGAATATGCACTAAAAAATAAATGAAAAATAATATTATAAATTTATACTTTTTTACTCTATTTATTATCCTTTTTTTTTCACTTAGCTAAATAAAAAATTTAATGAAGTGGTCTACAAATTGAACTAGGGATATCACTTTGAAACAATAAACTATGTTGGAAGAGGAATAATCACATTGGATGTCCCAAAGGCTGAATAATCCGTATCAATAATATTAATATAATAAAAATAATATTTATTGTTCAATTATGATTGTAATATTTTTATTCATAAAATTTTACGACTCATGTGATTTAAGACCTCTTCAATTATAATAACATTTTATCTGTTTATTTATTTTAAAAGATTAAAATAAAATAGAACTAATAAGCTGTTTGTATCAAAGTTATTTTTCATATGCTATTATTTTTATGTCATTTCAGAGGAGTGCATTTTTCTGTGTGAATGAGGTAAAATTAAAGTAAAAAAATTAAATACTAATTAATATTAGTTTCATTTTTGAAATAAACAGAAAAATAAATAGATGAATACACATAAAAAATAGACGAAATGACCCGAATGCGTTGATTCCTTCAAGTGATGAGAGAATCAAAAGTAAAACCTAGCAAACCAGGTTACTAATAGAAGCATCTTCAAGTCGTCGTTCACTTCCATGACATAATAAGAAACCCCTTTTTGTTGTGTTGTTTTGAAGCAACGATAATTCTTTATGGAAAAGCCTTTTTCGCAAATGACAATTATTTTTGTAGTGACCTGCCTCTGTCATGCACTTAACAGTAGTACTTGAACAAGTTATTACCGTCAATGAGTCATGGTTGCAGCAGCAAATTGTTATTTGGCCGATGACTAAGGTAAAATAGCTTTAGTTGTTCATTAAAGTTAAAAAAAAATAAAAATTAATCGAGATGAGGCACGCCAAGAAAAAGGGGTTTCTGTCCCCATTCCCAGTCTCACATTTATATATATATATATACGCTTTTCTGATACAATTTTGGGAGAAATGAAAATTATATACATCGATTTATATACAACTCTCAACTCATAAAATTTCTAAATTGTGCTGTGTATTTGTCTTTATAATTTTTTACCTGAAAATAGAGACGGTTTCTTCACAATATATAATACATTTTCAGCTAAGTTGGATTCTGGACTAACTTTGGATGAGATGCCGCATAAACGGAGGAATTCACATCAGGATTTAGGTGTGAAAGCAAATGTTGAATGTCTGGACGTAAACTCTCTGATGCCCTTCCAACGAGAGCCAAAACATCTGGTCGTGGTTTGCTGCTTGCCTGCACAGGTCCTCCCTGTCCCTCATAATGGACGACATGATGGCTGAAAACCAAGTGGTAAAGTAGAAGATCAGGATTTCAAAGCTTTTAATAAGGTCATTTTATAACAAATCAGTAACACTTACAGGAAGTCAATGATATCTGCTATGTCTGACGCATCAACAGCAATTGTTGTCTGGGAATTTTTTCCAAATACATCCACTAATATACTTAGTAATGATGAGAGCGTCTGTGTCATTTTCAAGTGAGATGAAAACCATTAATGCCCAAATTTTAGTGACCACTATCAAAGTTCCAAAGAACCATAAAAAATAATGAACATAAGACCATGATCTATAATAATGAAGTGTGATAAAATCCTTGTAGTATATCCATCAAGAGTTTATGATTTAAACAATTTTGGTCAAGCTAAGTATGTTCTCACAGAAAAAGAAATCAACAAGGGCTAAGCTGTGACATTGGTTGAGCTTCAGCACATCTAGTCGAGTAGAAAAATTCTGACTATCCAATTGCAACAATGTCAATGCCTCGAATAGAAAAAGTTTGTTACTTATAAAAGCTGGATGTTCAGTGTTCATCAATTGTCCAGGAACTAGAAAGTAGCCGAAAAATTTAGACATAGAAGGATTAAAATTTCCCCACCTTGAAACACAAATTAGAAAGATCTTAACTCTGTAAGACTACAATGTCAAGAAACTATATGACAGACCTCAACTCACACGGCTGACTATTATTTTATCATATGAGATCAGATACCTTGTACCTCCCTCTGGAAAAATAGATTAACTGAAATATGATTTATTTTATTATCTCAATACAAAGAGATGATATAAGATATATACAAGAGACCTAAACTATTTTAGGAAATATAATAACTCTATTTTATGCTAGGATCCCTTGATTTATGGGATTGTTCCTAATTATTCAAATCTGTACAGATTACAAGGAAATATACAAATTTCCTTATTTATTCTTTCCTAAAATACTATTTGATTTCTCACACTCCCCCTCAAGCTGGTGAATAGATGTTTTCCATTCCCAGCTTGGATACAATATTCTCAAAATTATGGCAGCCCAGTCCCTTGGTAAGAATGTCTGCAATTTGGTCTTGAGAGGACACATATGGAGTGCATATCAAGCCACTATCAAGCTTTTCTTTGATGAAGTGTCTGTCTACTTCAATATGCTTTGTTCTATCATGCTGCACTGGGTTGTGGGCTATACTGATTGCTGACTTATTATCACAATAGAGCTTCATAGGTTCTTCCCACTTTATCCTCAAGTCTTCTAAGATGATTTTAAGCCATAGCAACTCACATATACCTTGTGCCATGACTCAGAATTCTGCTTCAGCACTGGACCGAACCACTACACCCTGCTTTTTGCTTCTCCAATACACAAGATTTCCTCCAAGAAAGGTGCAATATCCTGTAGTTGACCTCCTATCCACAATTGACCCTGCATAATCAGCATCAATATAGGCTTCAAGTTTCACATTACCATTCCTTTTAAATAGAATCCTTTTTCCTGGAGTTCCTTTAAGGTACTGTAAAATTCTGTGGGCAGCTTGTAAATGGGTCTCCTTTGGGCTATGCATAAATTGGCTAATTAAACTCACTGCATAGGCAATATCTGGCCTGGTATGTGACAAATATATAAGTCTGCCCACTAATCTTTGGTACATATCTTTTTCAACAGCAACATCTTCTTCTGCATTTCCAAGCTTTAGGTTTGGTTCTAATGGGGTACTAGCAAGTTTGCAAGTTGCCTTGCCAGTTTCCTTGAGCAAATCAGTGATGTATTTCTGCTGAGATATAAATATCCCTTTCTCGGAGTGGGCAACTTCAATTCCCAAAAAATATTTTAGTTTTCCCAAAGTCTTGATCTCAAATTCCTTGCCTAAGCATTGACTCAATAATTGTTGCTCTTCTTTATTATCTCCAGTTAATATTATGTCATCCACATACACCAATAATATTGTTACTCCCCCGACTTGGAATGTTTAAAAAACAAAGTATGGTCCCCTTGGCTTTGTTTGTAACCCGACACTGTCATAACTTTAGTAAACCCGCCAAACCATGCACGGGGACTGTTTTAACCCATATAATGCCTTTTTCAACTTGCAAACAGTGTTGGTAGCAACATCTTTACCATATCCCGGAGGTATCTCCATATAGATTTCTTCTTCAAGGTCTCCATGTAGGAAAGCATTCTTAACATCAAATTGTTCCAAGTTCCAACCATAATTGGCAGCAAGGGACAATATCACCCTAACTCGTGTTCATTTTGGCAACCGGAGCAAAGGTCTCCAAATAATCAACTCCATAGGTTTGGGTGAACCCTTTGGCAACTAGTCTTGCCTTATATCTCTCAATTGATCCATCGACCTTGTATTTCACTCGTATAGACCCATTTACATCCAACTGGCCTCTTTCCTATTGGTAAGGTGACTAACTCCCAAGTGTTGTTTTTCTCCAATGCCTCCATCTCTTCATCCATGGCTTGCCTCCATTTTCTCGTCGAACAATGCCTCGAGATAGGGTATTAGGTAGAAGTATAGTGTTTAGGTTTACTAGGAAGGTTTTATGGGTAGGAGAGAAATTTTTAAAGGACGAGTAATTTGAGAGAGGGTAGAGTGACTGTTTGGTGCATTTTCTTGTTCCTTTTCTAATGGCAATTGGGAGGTCAGGATCATTTTGGGTTTCAATTTCAACCTGCACAGCTGGAGAAAAAATTGTTACCTCTTTTTGTGGAGTCGAGTTGGATTCTTGAACATGGCTTGATCCTGGAATGGCCTTAGTCTTCCTTGAGTACACTAGCTTCTTACCAAATTTTCCAGTTTCAACATCTTCTTGATCAGCTTCACAATTAATTTCACTTTCTTGACCAACTTCCTTTGCTTGACCAATTCCTTGACTTGTTTCATTTGTTACAACTTCAATTTGATCTTCAATTTGATCTTGTTTAGGTTCAAATATCAAGTCTGGAAGAATGGGAAAACCAGAATTACTACTTTCAATATGATTTCGTTTAGGTTCAAATGTCAAGTCTGGAAGAATGGGAAAACCAGAATCACTACTTTCCTTATCTTCCCTGAAACTCTCCCCTTGAAGATAAGGTTGATGGAAATAGCCCTCTTGTTCATTGAAGGTAACATCCCTAGACACAAAGAATTTTTTGGATGGGGGGTGGTAGCATTTATACCCTTTTTGAGGCATTGTCTGACAGAAAATGGAGGCAAGCCATGGATGAAGAGATGGAGGCATTGGAGAAAAACAACACTTGGGAGTTAGTCACCTTACCAATAGGAAAGAGGCCAGTTAGATGTAAATGGGTCTATACAGTGAAATACAAGGCCAGATGGTATCAGAGCTTCCGATCTAGGAAGCTCTGTCTGCGCTCGATAAACCCTAAGACGGCAGCCTGCATTGCTGCTGCATATTTTGTAACCCTAAGACGGCAGCCTGCATTGCTGCTGCATTTTTCTTAATCCTAAGACGACAGCCTGCATTGCTGCTGCATTTTTCATAATCCTAAGACGACATCCTGCATTGTTGTTGCATCGCACCTTTTTGCTATAATGTCAAGGGAAGAGGAGATAGAAAGGGTGAAAACCATTCTTAGTGAAAATTTATTCGTTTCTAATTTTACAATTTTCTAACAGAAGAAATTACAGAAAGTTCTGATCTCACAAGTGAAAATAATATCAGCAGATACCCGAGATATACAGCATAGGCTAGCAATTATCCATGGAAGGTGTTTCAGTAGTATTTGTGACTTAAAAAATAAAGAACCCCCCATGAGCATGGAGAATTAAGATTCTAAACAGTTTTTTCTCAAGGTCAACGTATTGAACAGAGAAAACACAAGGAAAACTGCATGTGTGCATACATATACATAGGGATCATCCTATGTATTAAATAGGGGATTTTCCTACAGAGAATCTGTAAGGCAGGAGGAAATTAATGCTGAACAGGGATGACTTTGCGGGCGTGTTTTTGAGAAAGGATTTCATTAGTGAAGGAGTCCAGGTCTCTAGAATACTGGGTGAGAGTTCATTTTTGCGTACATCGTATCTTGTTTTTCATTAATACAGAGAAATATCTTGAATAAAATTCCTTTTTCTCTTCATAAGTTATGATCAGTTCTATCAGAATATTTCCTTTAGATTGTGGAATTGATGATTCTCTGTACCTTGTTGAAAAGTGCATGAGCATTGGCAAGTTTTGGAAGGAGTGGTCCCATTATACGGAAAGCTATTCTTAACAGGGCGACTGATGTTACTGGCCGAAGCTGCTTGATAATAACATTGGTCCCTTCAAGCCATTCTTGAGGGAGGTTACTGAAGAAAGAATGAAGCAATGCCACCACATTCCCTGTGATTACATACTAGGTCAGAGTTCTTATAAGGCACAAATAATAACAAGAAGCATATTGAAATTCAACTAATTCAAATGGAAGCAGTAAAATATATACCACCGAGCATTATTCAAAGAAAAAAATGTCACCAGCACAGCATCTCAAACACATTCTTTACTAAATTATTGGGAAATCCTGAAATTGAGTGGGTGTAGTTCCCCATCAAGTCTCGTGGTCTTGAAATTACAGGCAACTCTTGGTTACTAGTAAAGAACTGATAGAACTAATATTCAAAACAAGATGAAAACCAGTAATCTGGGCCATCTTTATTATTATACTCGAATCCAGTTTCTGCCACTGCTGTAGGAATAAAATGATTTCTAAAAGAGTTACAATTGTTATCTAATGAGGTTATTTGAGAGAATCCCACTCTCCTCACTCCATTTACAAAAAAAACCTTTTTCCTCTCTCTCAAAACTGTCCCTGAACTATTTAAATAGTTCAGATACAGCTGACACAACTTTTTTATTCCTTCTCATATATACCATAGCGAACCTATCAATGGCCCGCCCATGAAGAGTCACCTTGTCCTCAAGGTGAAAATCTGAAAATTCGTTGGCAATAGAAGCAGCAGATTCCCAACTATTTTCTATCTCTGGAAGTTGGTACCATTGAAGAAGAACTTCTAACTCACTCACCACACGAATTAATCCATGTGTTCAACACTTTCTCAAGAGTTACTTCTAAAATGTAATATTCTGAAAGCATTGCAGGTAATGGTTGAGAAGGATTTGGAGACTCTACTGCTGGCTTAAGCAAAGATAGATGAAACACCAGATAAATACGACTGTGCGGAGGAAGCTGCAGCTTATAAGCAACCTGACTTATGTGTTCTACAATTTGATAAGAACCATAAAATCGCAGACGCAATTTTTCATTAAGCTTCTTGGCTAGCGATGAAGAATGGTATTGCTGAATTTTCAGAAGAAACCCAATCTCCAAGTTGGTAACCACCTCACGTCTGTGTTTATTAGCTTGAATATGGTTCTGATATTGTGCTTTGCATAAGTTGGCTTTCAATTCCTTTAAAATTGCATCTCGTTTTGCTTGTAACTGGTTTATACTTTTCACTCGGGAAGGGATAGTTGTGCCTTTCAAAAGTAAAGGAGGGTCTCTTTCATAAAAAGCTGTAAAATGAGTCATTCGAAAAGAGGCACTGTATTTGTATTAAACCAAAACTCTACCCATGGTAACTAGTTGGGCCATTATTTAGGCTGAGAACCTATCAGGCAATGCAAATATGTCTCAATACAATGATTAACTACTTCTGTTTGACCACCCAATTAAGGGTGATAGATTGTGCTATACTTTAGTTTAGTCCCCGCCAGTTCAAACAATTCTTTTCAAAACACACTGAGAAAAACTCGATCCCGATCAAAAACTATGGACGAAGGAAAACCATGAAGTTTAACAATTTCTCTCACAAATAATTATGCTCCTCAGCTACAATATACGGGTGTGATAAAGCAAATATATGAATATATTTCATAAAGCGATCTATCACCACAAAAATCGTGTCTTTGCCTTTGACTTGGGTAATCCACCGAAAAAAAATCCATGGAAATATTTGGACCAAACCTGTGTAGGAACTGACAATGGTTGCAGTAATCCTATCGGGGCTAAAGTTTCGCTCTTATTCTGTTGGCAAATTTCACACTGCATTTATCTTTCCTCATCCCTTCTCAATATAGAACACCGAAAATCCTTTTAAAGGTTCTAAAATACCCACTATGTCCTCCCACACAAGACTCATGCAATTCCTTAATCATTGTAGGAATTCTCGGATGGTGGCGTGGCAAAACCAGTTTGTTGTTGTAATATAATCTCCCCTATTTTAATTCATAGTTATCATGACCCACCAACAAATTTTGCTTTAATACACGTAATTTGTCATCCTTTTGAACTTCCACTTCCCAATCCTCCCACTCTTGTGGTTGCACAATAGATATGGTAGCGCAAACCACCTGCCTAGACAAAACATATGCTACCATGTTCTCCTTTCTAGGACGATATTGAATTTCGAAATCAAACCCGATGAGTTTCGAAGCCCACTTGAACTCTTAAGGTGTCAAAAATCTTTGCTCAATCGAAAATTGAAGGCTATGTTGATCGGTAACCACAATGAAATGACTACCCATCAAATAGTGTTTCCATTTGTGTACCGCTTGGACTATTGCCATTAACTCCATTTCATATACTGAACTATTTTGCCCTCTATCAGATAAAGCTTGACTCCAAAAGGCTAAGGTCCTGGCCTCTTGTAACAAAACAACCCCTAATCCTTTGCTACAGGCATTTGTCTCCACCGTAAAAGGTTTTGAGAAATCTAGTACTGCTAGATTTGGAAGTTGATAAATAGCCACTTTAAGTGTATCAAAGCTTCTTGAGCATCCCCCGTCCAGCTGAAACCTTCTTTTTTAATAAATGCGTCAACAGTTTGTTAATTTGGCCATATCCTTGCACAAATCGTCAATAATAGCCTGAGACCTAAGAATCCTCTCAAGGCTATTGCGTCTTTCGGAATAGGCCACTTCCACATTGCCTCCACTTTATTCCGGTCAACAGATACTCCTTGACCGGATATGATATGACCCAAATATTCCAAACTACGCTGACCAAAACTGCATTTCTTTTTATTGATCATCAACTTATTCTCTTTAATCATCGAGAGTACTTGTGTCAAATGTTGGACATGTAATTCAATAGTGCCACTATAAACTAAAATATCATCGGAAAAAACTAACACATACTTCCTCACAAAAGGTCAAAGAATCTCTTTCACGAAGGACTAAAAAGTGGTTGGGGCATTACTCTTTCATTAGGATTTGATGATACCTTGATTTCAAATCTAATTTAGAGAAAATGGTAGCTCCTGCCAAATTCATCTATGATAGGCATGGGAAATTTGTTAGGAACAGTTATCTTGTTGAAGGCTTTGTAATCTACACAAAACCGCCACCCACCATCTTTTTTTTTTAACCAAAATCAAAGGGTTGGTATAGGGGCTAATACTAGGTCTAATGATTCCTGCTTTCAACATTTCAAGGACCAACTTTTCAAATTCATTCTTCTGATTATGTGAGTATTTTACTGCCTCAAATTCGGAATGAAAGCTCCTTTTTTTAAATGAAAAGCACGATTCTGTGTTTGGTTAGGAGGTAATTTAGTTAATTCTTGAAATACCTACATATGTAAATCCAACACACGAGCCACCTCCATAGGTATAGGTCTACCAAATACCCTATATCTTCTTTCTGTAATTTGCTTAGCAATCTTTTCAATGAAGTTAATGTGGTAGATAATGCGAGATCTCCTATAACCATCCGTTGTGACTCACTTCTTCCAATGATCAATTTTAGTTTCCCAAAATCAACCTTAAGCTCTCCTAAGTTGGCCAGCCATTCTAGTCCCAAGACCACATTAGCTCCTAGATCAAAAATGAAATTTTTTTTGTTGAATATTCAACCCTTGTAACTCCAAAACAAATCCCTTGCATTTTCCCTTACGCTTTACCTTGTGACCATCTCTTGCCTCCACCACATAAGGACGAATCTCTTCAGCCTCTAACCCGCATCTATTCACAAACTTCTTGAGAGATGAAATTGTGAGATGCCCCACAATCTAACAAAACTACAACCTCCACATCTCCAATCCTGCCCCAAACCTTCGAGGACTTGTTAATGGTAAGTCCTGCTATAATATACATGGATATTTGCAAAGCTTTATCTTCTTGAACATCTTCCTTCATGTCTCCTTTGCAATTCACTAATTTGTCATAACTTGAAAAATCTTCCTCCGTTATTAACATGTGTAATTGCTTATTTCTACACACATAGTTAGGTCGAAATTTCTCATCACACCTGAAACACAATTCTTTCCTAATTTTATCTTGCATTTCCTCATTTGATAATTTTCGAAAAGTGGCTCCTCTATTGAGGTTGAATCCCTGAGCTTTACTAAGAGAATTCACAACTTCTACTGACTCCCCTTTTCCCTTGCCAAAAATGGCCACATGATAGCCTCCTTCTCGTGGATAACTTCTCATCAGCTAACTTGATCTATTACCCATGTTCTCCTTAATCTCTCCTAGCCCTCCTCCTTTGGACAAAATACAAACTTTACTCTCATCCATCTGAGCCTTCATCATCAATTTTGTCAGATTCGATGGATCATGTAACTTCACCTCTGCTTTAATTTCTTCCTTCAATCCATTCAAGAATATTCCAATCAATTAATCTTGTTCAATTCCTTTAAGAAGCCCTGCATATTGCTCGAATTGTTCTATGTAATTAAAGCAATCAAAATTTCAAAAGGATTCTTTAGCATATTAGGCTAGAACCATCTCACCACCGCCATCTTGAAAGATTCCCAAGTTGGATTGGGATTACAAGATTCCCACCATTGAAACCAATTTAATGCCTTTCCTTCTAAAGCAATCATAATTGTCTGCACTGTTTCCTCTTCCGATACTTCTTTCAAACGAAAATATTTTTCCAACCTATTCGTCCAACCATAAGCATCATCTCCTGCAAAGATTGGAATTTCAAGTTTCTGCTACCAAGACTAGAATTGTGATGACCACACTTCTTCTCCCTCCTTTGAACCCATCCTTGTTTTCATTGAACCATCTTCCATCATTGATTTTGACCCACTCGACATTCTTTCTACCACTACCATGAGCCCACTAATCAAGTTTTCTAATCTTTGAAACCTCTCATGTTGTTCATTCTCAACCTTCTCTATTTCACAAGCATATCTTGACACATGCGCTTCAAGTCGTCTAATCTGGATTCCATCCTAGTATTGACCATACCACCGAACCCACACCACAAATATCAAGAACGAGGCTCTGAATACCAATTGATAGAACTAATATTCAAAACAAGATGAAAACCCATTAATCTTGGCAACCTTTATTATTTATACTCGAATCAGTTCCTACCACTACCATTTGTAAAAGAGTTACAATTATTATCTACCGAGGTTATTCAAGAGAACACCACTCTCCTCACTCCAATTACAAAAAAAAAAAACTTTTTTCTCCCTCTCAAAATTGTCCCTGAACTATTTAAATAGTTCAGCTACAGCTGGCACACGACTTATTTATTCCTTCTCTTATATACCATACCCAACCTATCAATTTTCAAAAGTACATTATTAGCTACCACTCATCATGAAAATAATATACATTTTAATTTCCGTAGAAATCCTAGATGATTGTCTAGTAATAAAACCTAGTAATCATATACAAACAAAAGATTTAGGCATTCTCACAAATGAAATGTTTAGAAACAATAAAGACAATTTTAAAACAGTTAGTCCATATTCTAGAACAAAAGATTATAGTATTCTCGAGTCAATGAAATAAATTTCTAAGAAATATCTTCTATATCTTCGAGCCACATTTCCTACATAAATTATTTCACCCTGATTTGAGTAAAACGATATCTTAATACATACATAAGATTCTGAGCCAAATAAAATTTGGCATAAAAACTACAGCTTACCCTTGCTACATAAAGATCCAATTTGTTGGATACACATCTTTTAATATCAAACACAGATTAATGATATAGAATTAAAAATCAAATGCAAAATCGATGCAAGCAACTCAGTAGTATAAAACCCTTCTAACAAACCATACCAATGGCTGTGGAGGTATTGTCCTGTGCAGCCCATGTTGGATCTAACAACGCATAGCCAACAGCAGAATCTATTTCCCCAAGCGACCTTGTCCCATCCTTAAGCCACCAGTTCTCTTTTATGATACGTGTTGTCTCCAAGTAAAGTTGTGAATGAAAATCCGAAGGAAGCTGAGCCAGTACGAGGCCACAAGCTTGAATTAACAAGCAAGACAGTTGTTGACATGTATAACCACTTCGAGAAGCAAAATTAGAGGTATTTATTCCAGAAACTGAAGGAGTTGATCTGGTTGCACCTAAGGAATCTGTGCTTCCACCTGAAGGTGATGTTGGCAACACTGAACCTTGCCCTACATTATTTGAACCACCATGGAGAGCATTGCTGGACTGGATCAAGGTTGGTTGTATATTAACCACAATTTGAACAAGTGATTGTACTATCTGAGACGCAGATACGGGAAGGGAAAGTATTTCGATAACAGCAGTCTCAAGAACTAACTGAGTGTATGTGCCAGGATCCTGAATTTGGTAAAACGCTTTTTGGCCCTCTGAAGCATTTGCTGGTCCAGACTGAGATACTGTTGCAGGCTTGCTTTGTGCAGTACGCTGTGTATTATTTGACACATCTCCAATAGATCCAGATTTTGAATTGTTATGTAATGGAGGAATAACATTATTAACTATTCCCAGTAACAGAGTTGTAAAATAATCCAGTGGAGGGCACATGACAGGATTTGTTGCACTTATTTGGTGCGGGAATGATTCTAAAAAGGGAATCTGAAAAAAATACAGACTCAATAATTGTTGCAGAATAAGACCATTTTCCAGTTAAACAATTTAGAAAAAAGCTAGAAGGCTAGCAAGAGAAAGTATAGTTTGTTACCTTATTGATGTCAAGCACACTGAGGATTCGAACAATAAGCTTTCCAGGAAGATGACCGTAGAAGTATGCAAGTATATCCCGAACAAATGTAAATCTTAGAGGGTAATAAGCAAGCAATGGACTATACATGGCCAATACTCTTTCTGCTGTATCCATTGCATCATTTTCAATAAGTCTATAAGTAATTAAGGGGATGACTGGAAGTAAACGTGCTGCAATATCATCAAAGAACACTGGATACCTGGAAAGTTTGTTGCAGATAGCATCAGTCCATGCAATTTCCGTGGAGAGGGTACTAGAAAATGCATTATATCCCAACAGTACATATCATAGACAAAATAAAAAAGAACATTTGAAATTTGTAAGGCTGTTTCACTTCTCTCATTCCAAACTAAAATATTAGATGCACCATTATGAAAGGAATTCATTATTAAGCTTGTACAATTATTTCCTATCCACAAGAATTTTGGGAAGGTTTTTGTAATTACTATTCAAATTTTGACACAGCCTGTTTTCAGAAAACTACTGTTGTTAAGTTACGAGATGAATCACATTAAATTCTATGTGTAATTTTATTCTCCATATTTTCAGTTTTCACATGTGTTTGTTGTTCATTCTATAGTTATGCATAAGATTAAACTCAATGTCAGTTCCAGTGAAAGTTTGGGTGTAGTGGAGTGGAACTGTATTAATTGTTCCATTAAAAAATTGTAATATTGGGTTTATCATTGTTCATTGCACTTAATGTTCCAGAGCTAAGAAGAGCATTTATAGGTCTCCAATAATTTATTTCATGTAATGTGTTTTTAATTCTTATAAATATATGAACATTATAAGCTCCTTGTTAGTACCATAAATAACTCAAATTTATTGGTTGGAAAGTTCCATTTTCAAATTGTTCTTCTCAACCATGATGAATCAAATAAAAGATTATGCTGAATCTAAGCAAAAAAGACGTGTCTTCTCATTTTATAATTGAATGTACCTATCCTTCCATGCAAGGTGATTTCCAAGTGCTTTTTGTAGCTCAACCCGCTTGAATATTCCTGAATAAAGCCAATGTTCAGGGTGCCCACGAGTCACACAAAAGAGCTTTACTCTTTGCTGAAGCTCTTGTCGATCAAGTAGACTAATCTGCAATTATTCCCATAACATCATTAATCTTAATATAAGAAAAATACTGAAGCGCAATTGACCCTAATTTATAATTTAAATAGATGATTTGTGATGATGACATTTAAATATTGATGATTTGTTTAATGCTAGTGTTTCTTTCTTTCTATAATGTGCTATTAAGATGCTGTGTATTGCAACATTAGTTTTAATCTCTTGGAAGGAAAATTGGTATACAACTCAAAGATTTGTAAACAGAATATAATATTGCTGAAAAGTTTTGCATTATAGAATGTTAGATTCACAAGATTTATATTTCCTAGATCGGTATTAATTAGTTGAATCTATGTATGAGTTGTATCTTCTAGAAGTTAATCTTTTCATCTCCCCTCTAATCAATGTATCTCTCCAACCTTCCATTATAAATGAGGTGATTTGGGTTGTGGATACACACTCAAATATTATAATATTTCTCTTATTTTCTCTCAAGTTGGTACCAGAGCATGTTTATCCTACCCTGTCTGTTCTGATTTTGTTCAGCTCACAGTCAGTCATCGTCTGCTGCCTGCCAGTCACCCCCACTGTCTGCTGCCCGCCAACCCCCACCGGTCGCCGCTGCCTTATCTCCTTCTGGGCAGAAATGGCCTATGGACCAGCCCACTGTTTCTTAGGGACTGCTTCCATCACATCTATAGCTGTTGATCCAAAATTTTCTGATGTGGAATATCAGAGGAATATTTGAGATTGAAGCCTAATAGTCTAGCCTCAACTCCCAGCATGTCAACTGCGTGCATTTCACAATCTGTGGGAGTCTATGAATTATTGACTTAGGTGCTTCTGACCATATTTCTGGTTATACCGCTATATTCTCTTCTCTTTCTCATCCTGAAAGTCATCATCTTATAACCCTAGCCAACAAAATCATTAAATTGCTCTATAACCTTTGATACTAATTCTTTTGTTATATAGGAACGTGAGACGGGTAGACTGATTGGAGAAGGACATGAATCTAAAGGTCTCTACTACATTGGATCTAGCTCATTTGTGTCTTGTTTTGCATCTCCTTCCCCCCGCTTTTACATGAACGTTTAGGTCATCCCCACTTGGCAAAGTTAAAGAAAATGATTCCAGAACTTAGCCATCTTCAAACTTTAGAATGTGAGTCTTGTCAATTAGGAAAACATGTTAGGTCTTTCTTTCCTAAACATTCTAAATCTAGATGTGAGTCTATCTTTTCTATCATTTATTCTGATATTTGGGGACCAAGTCAGATTTCTTCTTTTTGTTTTAAATATTTTGTTACCTTCATTGATGATTTTTTTAAAATATACTTGGGTTTATTTAATAAAAGATTGTTCTGAACTTTTGCCTATCTTTACATCTTTCCTTAATGAAATTTTCAATCAATTTGGGAAAGTTATTAAAATTTTAAGAAGTGACAATGCCAAAGAACATTTCTCTTCTGATTTTTCTGCACTCTTAAGATCACATGGCATTTAACATTAGTCTACTTGTCCTCACACACCTCAGCAAAATAGTGTTGCTGAAAAGAAAAATAGACACTTAGTTGATACTGCACGTACCTTATTGCTTAGGGCCAATATACTGCGGTCCATTATTGTGGTAATGTTGTCCTCACTGCCTATTTTTTTATTAATAGAATCATCATCTTCTCTTAAGAATAAAGTTTCTTATTCCTTTTTTTTTCCCAATGAACCTCTCTTTCATGTTTCCCCTCATGTGTTTGGATGTATTTGTTTTGTTCATAATATGACTCCAGGATTGGACAAACTCTCCACTCGGGCTATCAAGTGTGTTTTCTTGGGCTATTCCCGTCTTCAAAAAGGATATCGTTGCTACTCTCCTGAAACCAAGAAATTTTACATGTCTGCTCATGTTACCTTTTTTGAACAAATTCCTTTCTTTTCTTCATCTGTCCATGATGTTCAATCTGTCCAACAGGTCCTTCCTATACCATTAATTAAGTCTCTTGATTCTTCTACTAACCAATCATCTCCCATTCCGGATGCACCTGTTCCATCTATTCTACCTCTTATTATTTACCAACACAGGACCCAAGTGATTAGTCCAATGCTTCAAGATAAACCCTCTTCATCAGGTACTTCTCAATCATCACCCACTTCCACATTTCCTGATAATGATGATTCAACTTGGCCCATTGCCCTCCGTAAAGGTACTCGTACTACCCGTAATCCACATCCTATCTATAATTTTCTTAGTTATGACATACTGTCTTCTTCTTATTGCTCTTTTATATCCTCTATCTCTTCTATTACTATTTCTAAACATGTTAATGAAGTACTTGATCATCCTGGATGGCAACAAGCCATGATTACAGAAATGCAAACCCTTGATCATAATAATACATGGGAATTAGTTCAAGTCTATTGAATGTCGATGGATTTATAACATTAAAGTTGGTCCCAATGGTGAAGTAGACTGTATCAAAGCCCGACTGTTGCAAAAGGATCTACTCATATCTATAGCCTTGATTATAGTGATACTTTCTCTCCAGTGGCCAAAATGACTAATATTCGTCTCTTTTTGCTATGTTACTAGTCGACAATGGCCACCTCATTAATTGGACATTAAAAATTTCTTCCTTCATGGTGATCCAGACAAGGATGTCTATATGGAACAACCTCCTAAGTTTGTTGCTCAGGAAGAGTTTGGTTTGGTGTGTAAGTTGTTTCATTCTCTCTATGGTCTAAAGCAATCTCCATGAGCTTGGTTTGGAAAATTTAGTTCCATTGTTCAAGCTTTTGGGCTGAAATGTAGTGAAGTAGACCATTCAATTTTCTATTGTCACACATCCCTTGGAAAATGTGTTTACATAATAGTGTATGTGGATGATATTGTCATTACAGGAAATGATGTCACTAGAATATCCCAATTAAAGAAACACTCATGTAGTCATTTCCAAACCAAGGATCTTGGAAGTCTCAAATATTTCTTAGTTATTGAAGTGGCCCAGTCAATAGAAGGTGTTGTAATCTCAAAGGAAATATGCTCTTGATATTCTAAAAGACAGGTTTGAAGGATTGGAAACCTGTGGATAGCCCTATAGACCCAAATCAAAAGTTATTGGCAAAACAAGGGGAAGTTTTCTCTAACCCAGAAAGATATAGAAGGTTGGTTAAGAAACTTATTTATCTTACTATCACTAGACTTGATTTGTCATTCACAGTAGGTGTTGTGAGTTAGTTCATGCATGCTCCTTGTACGAATCAATTGAATGTTGTCATTTGTATCCTAAGAAACATAAAAAAAAAACTTACAGAAGGCTTATTATACGAAGTTAAAGGAAATACTCAAGTTTTTTGGTATTGTGATACTGGTTGGGTAGGGTCTCCTATGGATAGACGCTCTACCACATGATATTGTGTTTTCCTTGAAGGAAATATCATTTATTGGAAAAGCAAGAAATAAAATGTAGTTGCCCGATCAACTTCTGAAGCTGTATATCGGACGATGACATCTTTTACTTGTGAACTTATGTAGGTAAAACAGTTCCTCCAAGAATTAAACTTTTGTAAGGTTCAACAAATGAAAATGTATTAACCAAGATGCTCTTCACATTGCCTCAAATTTAGTATTCCGTGAGAGAACAAAACATATAGAAATTTATTGTCATTTCATTCGGGAAAAGTTGATGTCTAAAGAAATCAGTACTAAATTTTGTCGGGTCCAATGATCAACTTGCAAATGCATTGACAAATTCTCTGAGAAGACCTCAAATTGAGGTTATTTGTTCCAAGCTTGACACATACAATTTGTATGCTCCAGTTTGAAGGGGAGTGTTAGATTCACGAAGATTTATATTTACTAGATTGGTATTAATTAGTTGTATCTTCTAGAAGTTAATATTTTCATCTCCCCTCTAATCAATATATCTCTACAACCTTCCTTCATAAATATGAGGTGATTTGGATTGTGAAGACACAGGGCATAGTATTTGTCTTATTCACTGTACAAAAGTTGTATTCTCAGCTTCTATACTGATTCTAGCTTCTATACTGATTCTAGCCTGCTGCCATAGGTGGCACAGTCTGTGTTTTTTCGTTTTTCTCAATTTATTTTAGTTTGACATTTTGTTATATACAAATACAGCTTAGTGTTGGTTAATATACTCAAGATTTTTACCCATATATTCAAATATCTAAAATGAATCAAAATTAATTTAAAATACCTGATTAAAAAATGTCACTAATATTTGTATGAATAAAAATTGGAAAATAATGAAACAAATAGAAGGAACTATATCAAGTGGAGAAATGAATAAACTTGTTAGTAACAGAATAAAAAATCCACTATATAACTTCAGCAAGTTTAATCTGTTCTCATATTTTTCTCTCATTCTATTATTTATTAGCTTTGGAAATGAAGGTCAAAGACGGAGATTCAAACATGCTCCTGAGAAAGATAGAAATATATAACCATAGATAAGATTTGAATTATGTACATACCACAATACGCAAAGCATGCGGATCATCATCACGGTCAATAAGTGCCAGAAGCAAGATATCTAAAGGAAGTAACTCATTTGTCCAAACAAAAAAGGCAAGGCTTGCACAAGCTTTTATCGTAAGGTCCTGTAAAGGGAAACCATAAAGAAAAAGAGCTCTACAGCCACCAACCAACAGAAATAAATAAATATAGCCACATTACAGCAACGAACCTGTAAGGAATGTCCTTGTTGAAGCTCTATCTGCATATGATGAAGCAGAACATCCACCATTGTGTAAATGTTAGATGTCACTTCTTCAGGAGAGAATTCCCGCAGGACCCGTCCCTAGATAAATATAGAAAACATTATGTTCACTTGCAAGAACTTTAGAAATAGAAACGGAAGAATGATACAAGAATATAAAGTTGCATTGAAATATGCAGAGGGATTTCTATATAACAATGATGAATTTGTTTCATAATAAATTGTAAGCGTAATGGTAAAATGGGAAGCATTGAAAGCAATTAAAAGATTAATACCAGGTTTCCACTGTTAATGTTTTCCGCATGGCCATGCATTAATATCAATGCACCAGCACATAGATATTGTCTATGCTGAGGGAAACTATGACTGATATAGGTCATAACATAACTAGGATCAGCTGATGGAGAAAGAAGCTGGTTGCACTGGTGTATTACAGTGGTTTCTGCCTGCACAAGTCTTAAATATTAATTCTTCATTTCTAAGAATAAAACCAGCATATAAATTCAGCTAATTTCTAACAAAATATATTAAAAGTAGGACTGAGTTGAGGCAAAAATTTTAAGTGAAGACTCAAGCTGAGCCATTTCACAACTTTAACCTCTACTCACATCCACTAATGATATGGTCAAATTAAAATACAAAAATGAGAGACAACCCTCACCTTACAAAACTTATTTTGTAGAGTTTAGGTCGAAAAAAATTCTACAATGGTATTAGAGGTATCTTAATAATTATTGTTGAGATTTATTGAATCATCCGCTATTGGGCCATTATCAAATCACCCTACAAATGTCAATCCTCGGTGTGAAAAAGAATGTTGAATGACAAACTAAAAAGTATAAGTGGGAGACAACTTCATCTTACAAGCCAATTTTATAAAATTAAGTCATAACCTAAATTCTAATTCTTCTTTATCCAAAATACCATTGTGTACTAATAACAATTGCTAGAAAATCTGATTACCACCGTATTGTGCTATATTATTTATGTATATACTAAAAGAAAAACAAAAACAAAATTGATACAAGCTTGTAGGAATGGAGAAATGTAGGTTTGACAAAGGTTTCCTTTTCAATTTTTCAATTCATATATATTTGGCAGATGTCATTGTGGCTTATGGTAGAAGCATGGTGGGGTGTGTGTATGTAGTTGCAATGCAGATGTAGAGCCTGAGTCATAGAGGTCATGTTTTTGTTAAATGTAACGGGCTTAGACCCATAATATTTTGTTTATTTCCTTAATATTATATTTATCATATATATAAAGAGATAACCCTATGTGCTTAACACACATTAGGATTTAGCCTATGCTTCTCTTATTTTAACATGGTATCTAGAGTTAGGTTTAATCTTTGTCTCCTTGGTGAACACAATGTTCACTAGTACTATTTATTTTATTTTTTTCCCAGTTTTTTTTTCTTCCTCCTGACCCCCTCACCATGTCTCAACAGCCAACACAGTCGTTGTCACCATCGTTTGAAACTATGACACCACCATGGGGTTCGTCTTGGTTGGGTGACTACCACGTCGCAAGAATCGTGGCAATCAAAGTTTCAACGTGCCCTCACGCACCACCCAACCCACGCCATTGCAACCACTTTGTGCCACAATGTCATCTTCAGTGCCAATCAACATTGTCAAACTCGTCTCTCCATCCTCTCTAACTTCCGTGGTGATCGGGGCTTGTTAAAGTTTTTTTAATATATTTTAGGGTTGTTTATCTTTCCTAGTAATTAGTTTCTCTCTTTATATTTATGGTCTCTTCTACTGCTACTACCTCTAATCCTTCAGAACTACCTGCTATCATTAATGAATTTCTTAAATGGTATGAAGATTGTCCATGGCTCTGGGCCACCTCACATGGTGTTAGTACCTTTAGTCTTTTTCTTTCTTTATCTATTAATAATGTCCTTTATGTTTCTGAGTCTTCATCTAATTTATTATTCATTAGTCATTTCATTTGTTTCTTTGATTGTATTATCTGCTTTACCAATTTACAACATCAGAGTTTGGGATGAAAGATTGACACTGAATGTGAGTCTCATGGTCTTTATCATTTGTAAATATCTGTAAATGTTGGTTTTGCCATGGATTCTCCCTCTCATTCATGCTCAATTGGGTCATCCTAGTCTTGCCAAGATGCAAGTACTTGTTCCAAGATGTTTTAAGTTATCAAATTTGTTGTGTGAGTCATGCAATTAGGAAAACACAGTCCTACTTCTTTCCCTGAGAGTGTTTCAACGTGCTTCATCTCCTTTTGCCTTAATTCATTCTGATATTTGGGGACCAAGTCGTGTTAAGTTTAAGATTTCAGTATTTTGTTACTTTCATTGATGATTATTTAAGATGCATTTGGTTATTTTTAATGAAAGATCGTTGTAAGTTATTCTTTATATTTCAGTCCTTGTACAGTGAAATTAAAAATCAATTTGGAGTTTCTATTTGAACCTTACATAGTGATAATGTCTATGAGTATCTTTTTCTTTCTTTTCAAAATTTTATAGCTTCTCATGGCATTTTTCATCGAACCTCATATGCATATAAATCTAAACAAAATAGGGTGGCTAAATGCAAGAATAGATATCTTGTTGAATTAAACCACACAATTTTAATCCATGGTGAGATTCCTTAACATTTTTGGGGTGATGTTGTCCTAATGCATGTTATCTCATTAATCGCATGCCATCTTTGATTTTAGATAACAAAATTCCTCATTCTATTTTATTTCCTCGTCAAACTTTTCTTCCCTTACCACTTAGAGTCTTTGGGTCTACTTGTTTTGTTCACAACTATGGTCCTGGCCTTAATGAATTATCGGCTAGTCGCACAAATGTGCCTTCGTTAGAATTCATTAGATCACAAAATGGGTGTTAATGTTTCTCTCATTCTCTTAACCACTATTTCATTAGAATTCATTAGATCTCCTCATTATATTGTTTTGATTTATCATAGGTTATTACCATCACTTTATACTTGTTTGTCTTCTATTTCTTTTGTGTCAATTCCAAAATCCATAGGTAAAGCCTTAGCTCATCCTAGTTGGCATCAAGCCATGCTTGATGAAATAAGTACCCTTCATAACAGTGGTACTTGAGAACTCATTCCTTTACCCATTGGTGGTTGATAGTGGATTTTAGCTATTAAAATTGTCTTGATGGTACAATTGATCGTCTGAAAACTCGTCAAGTACCAAAGTTACATACAAATTTTTGGGTTAGACTATAGTGACATTTTTTCTCTAGTTGCAAAGATGGTCTCTATTCACTTATTCATAGTCATGACTGCTCTTCAACGCTGGCCTCGTTATCAACTGGATGTGAAAAATCTTTTCTTAAAGGTGATTTGCAGGAAGAAATCTATATGGAACAACCTCTAGGTTTTGTTGTTTAGGGGGAGTCTTCTAGATTAGTATGTCGTCTACGCAAATATTTATATGGTCTCAAACAATCTTTATATGTAGTAATATTGTTTTATAGTATTCTAGCATCACTCAAAGTGTCAGATGGATTTATCTAGTTATATATGTTGATGATATTGTACTTACAAGTAGTGATTAACAAGGCATTTAATACTCGTAGTAAGACAGATCATTTAGTATTTTATCTCAGTGATGAAAGCAACACTTTTATCATCAATTTCACATCAAAGATCTTGGCAACCTTAAGTATATTTTGGGGATTGAGGTAACACAATCCAATAATTGAATCGTTATTTCTCAAAGGAAAGTTGGGTTAATGAATTCGAAGTCCACAAACACACCCATAGACCTCAATGTCAAACTTCTACCTAATCAAGGGGAGCCACTCTCAGACCCCGAGAAGTATATAAGATTAGTTGGAAAGTTGAACTATCTTACCCTTACTCATTCTAACATTTCCTTTGCGATTAGTTTCTTAATTCTCCATGTGCAGATCATTAGAATGTTGTCATTTGTATATTGAAGTATATAAAAAGTTCTCTTAAAAAAGGTTTGTTATATGGACACAATAATCACACTAAGATTGCATTCGGATACTGATTGGGTAGACTCTCCGTCTGATAAGAGATCCACTTATAGATATGGTGTATTCTTTGGGGACAACTTGATCTCTTGGAAGAGCAAGAAACAAAATGTTGTAACAAGATTTAATACAAAAGCATAATATAGAGCTATAACTTTAGTTACTTGTAAGCTCATTTGGGTTAAACAATTACTTACAAAGTTGCAATTTTAATAGGTCACTGAAATGATATTTATATGTGACAATCAAGTCACTCTTCATATTAGCTCAAATCTCGTCTTCCATGAAAAGACCAAGCATATTGAGATTGATTATCATTTTATTCGAGAAAATATTATATCTAGAGAAATCAAGACTGAGTGTGTTAACTAACTCTAATAATCAACTAGGAGATGTGTTTACCTAATCATTACGAGGACCTATAATTGATTATATTTGTAACAATCTTAGGGTATATAGTCTATAAGCACCACTTTGAGGGGAAGTGTTCAATGTAACATGCTTAGGCCACATCATTTGTTTATTAAATCAATCTTTGTATTTATCTTATGTATAAAGAGATAACCCTATGTGCTTAACACACATTAGAATTTAGCCTATGCTTCTCGTATTTCAACATTTTCAAAGGGGAGAAAATTGGAGAGGTTGAGGAGTGGTTGAGTCAGAGACAAGCAAGGTTGAGGTAGTAAGAAAAATGGAGGTCAAAGGAAGAGTGATTGAGTCAAAAAAACAAGGAGAAATATTTGGTTGCAAAAACTAGGTCAAGGGTGTTGCAGAAAGGTAGAAACTGAAGATTGTCATCGTCAATCATCACTAGGTGTTCACTAGTCATAGTTGGTGGTTATGTCATTGGTAGTGACTTGGGTCTCATTGTTTGACAAAAGGCAAATTTTTAGGGTTTTTATTCTTTATGTTCGAGGTCATATTCTTTTTTATGGTTGGGTCAGAATTTTAGGGTATTTAAAATTTGTGTTTGGGGTTAGGTCAAAGTTTTAGGGTTAGAAGTCAAATGATGCTAAACCAACTTTTTTTTACTTTTTCTCATCAAATTTCTGCCACTTTCCTCTCTTTTTCTGTCTTCATCTTCTTCAAACCCCTCATTTCCACCATGACTGCTGCTTTTGCCATGGCCTGCCATTCAAAACCCATTACACTACCACCATAAAATGGTGGCCAGTGACAAATCTTCCACCGCAATCCACCATGTCCATTTTTTAACAACACTGGTATGAGCGCTTAGTCATAAAAAAGAATGAGAAGTTTGTCATGCAATCAAACACGAGATTCCAATAATCTTTGTTACTTCCGGAAACCCTCAGTCCCCTGCCCCCTACAGTTTTTTAGAGGAAAAAGTTCTGCCGGATGAAACCGAAATTTGGCTCCAACATGTGCTCTATTATCTCTTGATCTATAAAGCATGCCTAAGATACGGTATTTGAATAACAAACCTGCTGCCATGTTTGTATAGCAAGGCTCCTTTTATCACTTCGACCACTCAATGCTTCACGCAGGACAGCAGGGAAGTGATGTAGTGTTTTTTCTGACCATGTATGATGGCTAGTTGCCATTATTTGTTCCAACATATTTTGGAGATAAAGGAGGTGCTCAGCATCAGCAATCCCGCGAGTTTTAATAAGGATAGCAAGTGTTATAACAGTTACTCGATTCAAAGTTTCTGTAAATTCCGTTGGGCCCTGCAAATAGTTCAAGAAATAAAACGAGTCTTGTTTACAGTGACTACTAGTACTCAATCGAAAAATAAAAAATAGAACTTCCAGCTTTGAGACGAAAAAACAAGTACCTTTCCTTCCCTTTTAACCAAGAAGAAATCTCTCAACGAGAAAATAAGATTCAGGCACAGATTTTCAGCTAATCTGAATACTCGATGATCCCCTCGTTTTCCTTTTATAGCTGAAATGATCTTTGTAACATCATACATTAGGGCTTTGCTTTTTCCCTGGTATCTACAAATGAAAGTTTTATATATGTTTTAGGACATAGCTAGAGCAAACACTTAGCTGGTAGCAGTTACTACAGATGGCTGTGGTTTATTATGTTATCAGTTGTATTATGATGAAAATCTTAATAGAGTCAGATAAAAATCTGATTTGATATTTGCAATTATTATATCTTTTATTTTATACCCATATCCATATATCATGTTTATAAGAACAAAATTGCTATAACTACTTGTAGTTATTGGAATAACCCTTCTTTGTTGTGTTTTTTCAGCATCCGTCCTCTTTTAACAGCAGTTATACCAACTATAGGGTGTGCTATCCGCTCAGGTCTGTGATTCAGCTTGCCATCCTATATAAATGCATCTGTTGTACCGCAGGCTATACTCAGAATACAGATTACACACCTTCTTAATTCTGTCTTCTCTCACAAATTCTCCCAACCATAGTTTTCTCGCAATTTGAAACATGACTTTAATATGTCTGATTCCAGGCAAAATAAAAGATATCTACTCATCATGTCCATTTCTGGAAAATAGAGATACATTTTGGGGCAAAGGGCTGGATGGGACAATAAAGCATAACATAGTTCTAGCACTAGTTATAAACACAAACAGATAGGAAATGAAAACTTAAGTCTATCCAGAGTTAGAAACTATATATATTTTTTACAGATGAAAATATGTACTATGGCATATACATGAGAAAATAGCCAAAGCATTGTCGGTGTAAACCAATTTTAAACTCTTATCTAATCGAAGACAAACATGCACGGTAAGTCTGTCGACTTCTGCAACAATTACCTTAAAAGTCTTACCAACGGTGATTTCTGATCGGTTTACACTGACAGTACATGATATTAAACTCTATAGAGATACCTGTAAAGTGGTAGTAGTCGGTAGTTCAATATCTCAAGCACCAAAAGTGTCACCCCAGGTTTGCTCAACAAAGAAGGATTTCTTTGCACCAAATGCTGTAATAAATCACATTTTTGAGAGATATAATTATAACATCAGTTAGTGAGTACAAATGAAGTTAAATATATGAAGAATACCACCAATTAACAGCAAAAATGACTAAAATACATCATGAAACCTGGCAAAGGATAAGAATGAGGCAATGCTAGATACTATAAGATGAACAAGGAAAGGTGACAAACACAACAACACTATATTGCAATTGTTTTAGATTTGTAGTAGCCATCCTGTCTTTCACCTAAGTAGTTTAACATTTTAGATTGACTGTAACAAGCTAGTCAATCACTTTATTTGTCGATATGACTTCTTCTCAAGATAGAAGTTAATCAGAAGCAGCCTGATGACTTCAAGTAAATATAGAAAAGTTAATCAAAATGTTATCGCTGAAGGGGAAAGAAAATTACATTGAAATGCGAACGGAAGAGTGAATGAGGTGCTAAGAGCAACAACCTAGTATAAGTTTCAACCATTGCAATGCTGGGTATAACCTGCACGTAAGTACAAGGTTAAATATCAGACTAAAATTATCCTCAGACCTATAAGATGATGCATTATTAGTATTCATCTCCAGATCATTGAAGAGGAAATCCTTACTGAAAATAATAACCAGGCCTTTCTCAATGGTAGTATAGATCATACTATTACAAGTATGCAAAACAATCAAAATGGTAAATAAGTCTTAACATGAGAGAGAGAAGGGGAAACAACCTGCCCAGAAAATAGAGAATCTTCCATCTGATAAGACAGCTTCACACACAAGTTTATTGAAAATCCAGATAACAATGACATCGGCAATGGGTTCACTTCTCGTGTAGCCATTAACCTCTCGGCTGGCTGCAAATTTGTTCCTTGCAGTAAGTCAGCAACTCCGGCAGAATTTAACCAATTCATTACTGTTTCACAAGCAGGTTGAGCCATTGTGTAGGTCACAACCCAAAACATCCCTATTGAGCGTTCATCCATATTCATATAATCCATCATTCTGTCCCCTAAAATCCACATATATGTTAGAATAATGTAATCGAACAACCACTGAAATAATCATTTAACTACAACAGAACAATATTTCAGAAAACCGCCAAACATTATAAGGAGTACAGAACTGTTGGAAATAGGAGCATTTAATTTTCGTTAATCTTCAAAGTTAAATAAGGCTCTATATGACCTTAAACAAGTCCAAGGTAGTGGTTTGACAAGTTACAGATCATACTTCTGCATTTTGGTTTCGCAGCTAGCAAGAGTGATCCATCTTCGTTTGTATATCATGTTAACTCTCATTTTGTTGGTCAACTGGTTGGTGTAGATATTATAATTACCGCTAGTTTGCCTCATCTTACTCAGAAGATTATTACTCCACTCAGTCATACTTTCTTTCTCAAACAGTTAAGCAACTATTATTTTCTGTGTATTGAAGTCGGTCAGACACCTTCCTACTGCATCAGTTTTACTACTCAAAGCAAATATATCAGAGACCTTATGCAAAAGACAATATGCTTGAAGCAAAAGACACATTCTCTGCCATGATGTCTACCTGCAAACTCCTTAAGAAAAGAGCTCATCTTCACCAGACCTGAAATAAGCTTTGCTGTGAACAAAGTCAATTAATGACTAGGACTCTTGGGTCCCATTGGGTTGCAGTTTAGAGAATTCTTAGGTACTTAAAGAGTTCCCTTTATCATGGACTTCATTTTCAACCTCCAGCTGCTAGTCAACCTTGTTCCCTTCAAGCCTTCTCTGATGCTAACAAGGCTGCTGATTTTAAACTTAAAATAGATAATAGGAAAATAAAGAAATGTTTTTGAGAGAATGTAATCTTACTATTGTGTTCTCTTATTTATAGGGGATAAAAGTACAGATTCTAAGATACAATAAATAAGGGAAATGATTAATCCTAGAGAAGATAAACAGATGCATTCTAAGAACTAGGTGTATAGTTAGATACAACTAATCTAATAAATACTCAACACTCCCCCTTAAGTTGGAGCATACAAATTATATGTACCAAGCTTGGAACAAATGAATTTCATTCAAGGTCCTCTTAAATATTTTGTTAATGCGTCTGCAAGCTAATCATTGGAACCAACAAACTCAGTACAAATTTCTTTAGATAACAACTTTTCTCGAACAAAGTGACAGTCAATCTCAATATGCTTAGTCCTCTCATGAAATACTGGGTTGGAAGCAATATGGAGAGCAGCTTGATTATCACAATACATCTTCATAGTTTGAATCTCACAGAAGTTCATTTCTTGCAAGAACTGTTTACCCATACAAGTTCACAAGTGAAAGATGTCATTGCCCTATATTCAGCTTCAACAGAGGATCGGGCAACTACGTTTTGCTTTTTGCTTTTCGATGAAATGATATTACCTCCAAGGAAAACACAGTAGCTTGTAGTGGAGCGTCTGTCCATAGGAGATCCAGCTCAGTTAGCATCACAGTACCCAAAAATTTGGGTACTTCCCTTATTTTCATATAACAAACATTGTCCTCGAGCTCTTTTAATGTACCTTAGGATTCGAATAATAGCATTCCAATGATCCATACAAGGGGCTTGCATATATTGGCTGACAACACCAACTGCAAAAGACAAATTAGGTCTAGTAATAGTCAGATAAATAAGTTTCCCAACCAGTCTTCAATATCTTTATGGGTCAGAGAAAACTTCACCCTGTCCTACCATTAATTTTAAATTTGGGTCCATAAGGTTGTCCACAGGTTTGCAATCAATCATACCTGCCTCTTTTAGAATATCTAGAGAATATTTCCTTCGAGAGACGACAACACTTTCTCTTGATTGAGCTACTTCAATACCCAAGAAATATTTTAGATTTCTAAGATCCTTGATTTGAAAATGACTACACAAGTGCTCTTTTAGCTGAGATATTCTAGCATCATCATTCCCTATGATGACAATATCATCAACGTATACAATTAAATAAACATGTTTATCAGGGGCAGTGTCACAATAAAACACTGAATGATCTGCTTTGCTTCGTTTTAATCCAAAAGCTTAAACAATAAAGCTGAATTTTTTAAACCAAGCACGTGGAGACTGTTTTAGGCCATAGAGATCAACGTAATTTACAAACCAAACCAGACTCCCCCTGAGCAATAAATCCAGGAGGTTGCTCCATGTAAACCTCTTCTTCTAAGTCACCGTGCAAAAAAGCATTTTTAATATATAATTGATGAAAAGGCCAATGACAAATGGCGGTCATGGCAAGGAACATTCGGACAGTGGTCATTTTGGCTACAGGAGAAAAAGTATCACAATAATCAAGTCCATATATCTGAATGTACCCTTTAGCCACTAACGTGGCTTTGAGACGATCAACTTTACCATTAGGCTCAACTTTAATAGCATAGATCCAACGACAACCAACTGTTTTCTTCCCCGAAGGGAGAGGAACCAGTTCCCATGTTTTGCTGTGATCAAGAGTCTGCATATCAGAAATAATGGCTTGTCGCCATCCAGAATGATTAAGTGTTTCTGCCACATTTTTGGGAATCGTAATAGAGGAGATAGAAGAAATAAAAGAAAAATAGGAAGGAGACAATCTATGATAGCTAAGAAAATTGTAAATAGGATGAGGATTACACGTAGAATGAGAACCTTTGCGAATGGCAATGGGCCAACAGGAGTCATCGTTATCAGGAACTGTGGTATTAGAAGATGATTGAGAAGGACCTGTTATGGATGGCTCATCTTGTGGAATAGAATTGCTCTCCTGGTTTCTGCGTTGATAGGTGATGAGAGGTTGTGATGATTCTGGAGTATTTTGGTTGGGATTTGGGGGGTCAGAAATAGGAGGTACAAATGACTCAACTAAGGGGATAGGAAGAACATGTTGGACTGAATCAATATCTTGTACAGAAGAAGGGAAGAAGGAGGATGATTCAAAAAAGGTGACATTAGCAAACATGTAGCACCTCTTGGTTTCAGGAGAATAACACCGATATCCTTTTTGAAGACGAGAATATCCCAAGAAGACACATTTGATGGTTCTAGCTGAGAGTTTATCTAAGCTTGGAGACATATCATGAACAAAACATATATATCCAAACACCCGAGGAAAAACATGAAAGAGTGGTTCCTTCAAGAATAGAATAGAGTGTGAAACTTTATTGTCAAGAGAAGAAGATGACATTTTATTAATGAGAAAACATGCAGTTAGAATAACATCCCCCAATGATGAATAGGCATATTGGCACCAAGCAATAAGGTACAAACAGTTTCAACCAAATGTCTACTTTTCCGTTCTGCTATACCATTTTTTTGTGGTGTATGAGGACAAGTGGACTGGTGTAAAATGCCTTGTGACCATTGGACATAAGAGAAATCATTAGAAAAGTATTCTTTAGCATTATCACTTTGTAATGAAAGTGATGAAGATCCTATTAAACCATGTGATCATGTGATAGAATGAAGATCTTAATGATTTGATGAAGTCAAAGGCTACTTGGGTTAAAGAGTAAAGTGATTAGTGAGTCAGCATCAATATTCATAGGTATAATCATTCCTATCTCTCTGCTACATGAGGATTATTCATTTTGGAAGAATTTGAAAATGCCTCAAAAAAGTTTTTTATCGGTTAAAAACGAATTAATCGATTATATGTTCTTAAGAAATAGTTTTAACTGATACTCTTTGAGGTTAATCGATTAAAATAAGCTAAAAACATTTTTGTTAGTATTTTAACTGATATAACTTCGAATTAATCAATTAAAATCACTTGAAATATTTTGAAAAGTGTTCTGTTAGTATTTTAATTGATATAACTTTAAATTAATCGATTAAAATCACTTGAAATGTTTTGAAAAGTATTCTGTCAATATTTTAACTGATATAACTTTGAATTAATCATTTAAAATCACTTGAGATGTTTTGAAAAGTGTTCTGCCAGAATTTTAATCGATGTAATATCAAATTAATCGATTAAAACAACTTAAGGAAATTTTTGTCAAATGTTTTAATCGATTAAAACTTGTTTTTATCAGTTAAAATCACTTATGAAGTTTTGAGAAAATGTTTGACGTAATTATAATCGACTAAAACATGAATTAATCGATTAAAACAACTTAGAGAATTTTTGTTTAATTGTTTTAATCGATTAAAACGTCGTTGTACCAGCTTACAATAAATCTGAAAAATGATTAAACACATTTTAACCGATTAAAAGAAGAATTAATAGATTAATCAAGATTTAATAATCGATTAAAAGAAAGTTTTAATCGATTAATTAAACCAGCAGTTGAAAAATAACTATATATGTTGAAAGTTCCACATCGCCTACCTCATGTCATTTGGTATGGTTTAAATACATGTTAAGGCTACTCCACATATAGCCAATTGGTTTTATGTTGGAACCTTAACATGGTATCAGAACCAAAGTCTAACATCTTTCCAGTTATTGTCATGGGCCAAAAACTTACCCTTTAGTTGGGTCAAAATACCCTTTGCATGGTCCGGCAGGCTTCGTTGGAGGGGGCGTGTTGAAAGTCCTACATCGCCTACCTCATGTCATTTGGTATGGTTTAAATACATGTTAGGCTACTCCACATATAGCCAATTGGTTTTATGTTGGAACCTTAACAATATATAAACAAGATTGCTTCAGCGTTTTAAAATATATCTTTGAATAATTAATCAAGCAATCATTAGACAAGTTTTTCAAGAAAAAAGTGCGCCACGTTTGTGAAATTTTTCAAAGTTCTTTCTTGAGACATTTTTACATTCTTACTTGTGAAGAAACTCATTCTGCAAGAGTTGCATAATCTGAGTTTGATTGTTCTAGTTTCTTCTCTTTATTCTTTTCATTTCTTTATTATATTGTGGGTGTGGTTCAAGAACTGAAACTTGGTTCTTGGTGAAGGTTTGGTGCAAGAACTGGAATTTGGTTCTTGGTGTGGATTGGGTGTTTTGTGATTCGGGTTTGTAATCAGAAACATAATCAATCTAGTGGAACTCAACTGGAATTTGGTTGAGAACTGGATGTAGCCCTGGGATTTGGATGAACCAGTATAAATCTTGTGTGTCTTTCTCTAAACCTTTATTCTCTTTTATTCTGTTGTTCTTTACATAGAACTGCTTGTTTTTCTTGGTTCAAAACTTGATCAAAATTCATAATCTTTAAAATAATTCTTAAAAGTGCGAAAATATTTGAGTAATCAATCAAGCAATCATTAGAGAAGTTTTTCAATAAAGAAGTGCGTCACATTTGTGAAGTTTTTCAAAGTTCTTTTTTGATGCATTTTTACATTCTTACTTGTGAAGAAACTCACTCTGCAAGAGCTGCATAATCTGGGTTTGATTATTCTAGTTTCTTCTTTGTTCTTTTCATTTCTTTACTGTATTGTGGGTGTCTGGAAGTGTTGGGCACTAGTTTTGTAGCTGGAATTTGGCTACAGGTTGGTTCAAGAACTGAAACTTGGTTCTTGGTGAAGGTTTGGTGCAAGAATTGGAATTTGGTTCTTTGGTGTGGATTGGGTGCTATGATTCGGGTTTGTAATCAAAAACATAATCAATCCAGTGGAACTCAACTGGAATTTGGTTAAAAACTGGATTTAACCTTGTGATTTGGGTGAACTAGTATAAATCTTGTGTGTCTTTCTCTAAACCTTTACTCTCTTTTATTCTGTTTGTGCTTTACATAGAACTGCTTGTTTTTCTTAGTTCAAAACTTGATCAGAATTTATAATCTTTAAAATAGATAATCTGTAATCTTAAAAGTGCGAAAACCTTTCAAAGATCAATTCACCCCCCTCTTGATCTCAGCCTACATTTCTAACACGTAAAACGTTGATTACTTTTCCAAATTGAGTTTTGATTTCATAAAGAAAAGACTTAAAGATAGGCAATAGTTCTGAGCGATCTTTCATTAGATAAACCTAAGTACATCTAGAAAACCCATCAATAAAAGCAACAAAATATCTAAAGCCAAAAGATGAAACACAACTAGGTCCCCAGATACCTGAATGAACAATACTAAAGGCAGACTGACATCTAGATTCATAATGATTTGGGAAAGATGACCTAGTATGTTTCCCTAGTTGACATGATTCACATTCAAAAGTTTGAAGGTTCTAAAGTTTAGGAACCATTTTTTTCAGTTTTGCCAAATGAAGATGCCTTAATCGCTCATGTAACAGTTTTGAAGATAAGGATGCAACACAAGATACAGATGAATTAGTCCCAAGGTAGTATAAGCCTCCAGATTCATGTCCTTCTCCAATCAGTCGACTCGTACCACGTTCCTGTATAACAAACTAATCGGCAATAAAGGTTACTGAGTAATTCAATGATTTGGTTAATTGACTTACCAAAAACAAGACTGAATAGAAAAGAAGGAACACAAAGACTATTTTATAAGTTTAAAGGAGAGATGGATACTTGATCAATTCCTTTAGAGGCTACTTTAGATCCTTTGGCTAAAGATATGAGATGGGAGGTTTTAGGAAATGATAGAGAGGAGAATAAAGAGGTATTATCAGACATGTCGTCAGAAGCACATGAGTCAATAATCCATGGATTTTGACTTTTCACAGATTGCGAAATGCAAGCGATTGACAAATTTGGAGTTGTAGATGCTTGAGTCAGACTGGTTGATTTCATCCTTAAATATTCTTGATACTCTTCATGAGAGAATTTGGGCTCAACTTCAGATTTTGAGGTATTGGCTGTCTTATTAGGAAAGGCGTGCAGAGCAAAGCAATTTTCCTTAGTATGACCTATTCTTTTGCAATGAGAGCGTTGAGGAAGTCCTCTACCACCACGTCCTCTATTGTTGTGATTACCTCTTCTACAAGCAGAAATCATGGCAGAAGATTCAGCAAGTTCCTGACTATTTTTACCTTTGATAGATGGAACACGAAGTAGCTTTGTGATCAAACTCCCCATAGAAGGAACTTCTTGTTCTGTTAACATTTGATCTCTAACATGATTAAATTCTGGATTCATAGCCCTTAAGAATCATTACCATATAGAATTTATCCAGCTTCGTCTTTATCTCCTCTAATGAATCTATCTCCAGGAACATTTTTAATTCTTCAACTGCTGATTGAGCTTTAGCAACAAAGGACATCATGTTATTATCCTCTTGCTTAAGGGAGGCTAGTCTATTAGCAGAATCATAGAATCATTGAATATTATTCACAAAGATATTTTGGGCCTTTTTCCAGAAAGAATTACATGTCTTGAAGGATTGGAGAGTGCTCAAAATATTGGTTCAATAGATTGCCATAATAGAGCACAGAGTTGATAATCAAGTTTCTTCCATTGAGGAGCCTGATCTGCAGGTTTTGTACTTTCGTCTTCTTCTCGATGATCATGAACCCCTTGTCCAAGAAACCAGAGTTCAACAGAGGAGGCTCATGACAAGTAATTTTTCCCATTTAATTTTTTTGTGGTTATAGTAGGAGTCCCAGAAAAAGATATAGACGTTGCAGGTCCTGACATTTTTATTCAACCAGAGAGGACTCGGCAAAGTGGGCAGAGAGAAGACCGAGAGCAGTGGCACTTTGCTTGAACCCAGAACAACAAAGGGCAGATCCGGCTTCAGGACGACGGGGCAAGCCAGATGGTGGTGGTTTGGAGCAACACAGCCACCGGAAAGGCGGCACATGAATCACACGGGCGCAGGAAGCCACGGACGAAGGTGGCGCGTGGCGACGCGTCTGACAGAGGTGGCTGAAACGACCACCGAGGTTGGGACGCGCTCCTCGAGGCGATCCAAACCCAAGTACCAACGAGTGAAACGGCGCCGGGGATGACGACGCCGACAGCAAATGGTGGCGAGCAAATAACGTCGGAGAGAGAAAAAAAAGGGAAGAGACAGGTAAAGCAGAACGAACCCGCTCTGATACCAACTTAAAATAGATAATAGAAAAATAAATAAATGTTTTTGAGAGAATGTAATCTTTCTCTTGTGTTCAAGGGATAAAGATACAGATTCTGAGATACAATAAATAAGAGAAATGATTAAACCTAGAGAAGATAAATAGATGCATTCTAGGAACTAGGCCTATAGTTAGATATAACTAATCTAATAAATACTCAACACTTAATAATGACAGAAGATCTACCTCAGGAGGTGGTATTGGTTTTGGATCAATTCTTACTTACTGGAGGTCACCAAAACAACCTGATGTAGTAAGGTTCGAAAACTGCCACAAATTGCAAATTTGAAACCACTAACTATTGCACAATTTGCCATGTATTCACTTGCTCTAACAATGTCTACGAGAGGAATCTAAAAGAGCACTTTTCAAATAGTGGGAACTAAAAATCCAATTTACAATTGTGGGACCAAAAGAACAATTGAACCAAATTTTAGAGGCCTAAAATATATTTACTCCTATTAAGATAAATGAATATCTCATTCTATCTTTGATATTTATTTACCTACTTCGCTTTTCTATGTTTGTTTCCTTTTTCCCTTCATAGGTTTAGTTGTCTACCCTAAAAGGGTGATTCAAGCTTGTATTAAAAAATATATAGAAATTTAAAAGTCCTTTTACTTTCGAAGTGTGTAACCACACGACTATTTCAATTTTATATGCATGATTAGCCCATGAATGTAGTAATTGGAAAACTAATTACAAGCCCTATTTCTATACACTATACATTACAGGTAGATGAGAAAGATAGCAAGCAGGTGATTAATTCTATCATGACCTTACATAATCTTTTCCACATGTTGCGAGCAATGTGTTGTGAACATGAAAATTTTACAGGATAATACAGCAGACAATTTATATTATATATTAATTGTAGTCTTTCCATGCCCATTAGAGGGCAAATCAACTTTAGGCAAAAGAATAAAATTGCACGTCTTTTCAAAACCATACACTAGAGTGAGTTAAAATACGAAATATTTCAAAAATGAACCTTATGAATAAACAGCAAACAATTATTTAGTGATTCGACATTGTAATAATATAAACCAGAGTGAAATAATCATGTTTTGGTGTACCTTTGCTTGCTTGTCTCCACCATTCATCTATTTGTTTTCCTTTTTGAAGTTGTTCATTGTTCAGATATTCCCTGGTTGATGAGTTCAGAGACCAAATACGTAAATTTTGACAGCTGCTCACAAAATCAAGTAAGATACTTTGAGAATTATTTGGATCCGAACTTCTGTCTCCTCTATGAAATAATAAAATCTTTCTGGTTGTCTCCACCTATCATGCAGTGCCATATTACACATCAATTACAGTGTTCCTAGCACAATATAATATAAAATTGCTATAACACACTAACCCAAGAATTATTGTCGATAACAATTATACCATTAAATTGTAACGCCTCCAAAACTAAGGGCACAACGTAAGTGTCCGAGATACCCAGACAAGTATCTTACTCTACTGAGATATCCAGACAAGTATCTCAAACCACACGAGATATCCGGAACATCCAATAAATAGGGATAAAATATTCCTTAATTCTTGGACGGTTATGATTAATACTATTATATAAAAGGTTATGTATTTCTCCTTTTAGACATCACATTCTCACTCTCATTTTTTCACATAAGCATCAGAAAGTCTTTTGTAAGTATTCTCTCACTCTGTATCTACTCGGAAGGAACTCAAGATAGCCCGGACGTCCTTCTCAATCCAGGTAACAACATTAACAAAATTAGAAAATCTGGATATGAGAAAAAGAAAGTCCATTTCTTGATAAGAATTTGGATTGAACCCTCACCAAAAAAATGTGTATTTTATAGAACATAACATGTTTTGGACTTAAAAAGAGAATTTATGTTTAGGAAAATTATAATTTACTGTTTGTCCATAATGGAAGCAAGATAAAATAAAAAGGTTTTACATTTAATTAACCACCTTTCTAGAATCAGAATTCAAAGCATTCATGACTTGCTCAATTCGAATTATCTGTGCAAGCAACCAAGTCACATGATTTGTCTTAAGTATATGTTGATCACCCTCTGTAAGTCGTGAAACCAGCTTGTCCACAAAATCAACAAAATCGATGCACCCACTTTTAATAAGAAAATAGAAAATATCAGAGAAGACCAACCAATCCTGCCAGCAATTTATCTCTGCAAGATATGTGCAGAAAGAATCAGCTTTGGAATATGATAACAAAAGTTTCACTAAAATCAATCATTTTAATTTTGGGATAAATGAAGATTATTTCTTGAAACTTAGAAGAGGAGAACAGATACATCATAGAGTGGAGACGATCAGGAAACAAAAATACTCATAATGAAGATTATTGCCTGAATTTGTCATTTTCAATAGTTCAACAATTCTATCAATAGTTGCTTCACAGATCATCTCTGAGGAAAAAACAGCACCAGCAGTAGGCACTTGAGATGAAGGCCTATAGCAAGGAGCCAGCACCAGCACCCGTCTCCACCAATCAGGTGATGGTGTGGTACGAAGAGCATGCCTTATACAACGTACAGCTCGCTCCCAGTCCAAACTTCCCTTCTGAATAGAGGATGCAATATCCTACAGACAGCATTAAGTGACAAAATTACCAATTATAGCTTAGTTACATGTAGGTATATTACAAAACATATTTTTGCATACCTGTCAACTACATTCAAGTAATTAAAAAAAATAAATGCACAATTGTGAAAATACATTCCAATAAAATATGAGACAGAATAATCATATAAACAAGAATAATGAAATAGTGAAGAGAAAGCACGTGAAGAAATGCCATGAATTATTCATCAATTACAAATGCAAAATGGATTGTAAAAATAGATGATTATCAAATGTCCACTACACAATAGATGAATTCAAACCAAAATTTATTCCATATTAAAGAGGTGACGTCATACGTACAGACTAAAAAAATAAAATATAAGCATTTACATATTTAAGGTCAATAAGATTGTCTGAGGACAGAACTCACAATAGATGAAGCCATATAGCAAAGCATGCATCATTATTGCACATCAATTAAGTCTACACCTCCAAATGACATTTCTCAATTTAAGAATTCTGTGACATCATCTAACTCTTTCATTTACGAGGCTGTTCAGAACACAATAGCCATGAAATTATTTGTTTTTGAGATTTGCAGCTTTGTACCACTTCTACTGAAGTTGTTTTGAGATTCACAGAACCATACTTCATACTGAAGTTATCAACAACACTGTAGTTTCCGTATGGAAGTATAGACAATTCATGCTGGTGCAAACACCCTATGCTAGTTGATGGATGTCACAAACAGCTACATATCAAAATCATTTTCAAATAAAAAATATGATCTTAATGATTAATCAAGCTTAAGAATAGACAATCCTTGTGTTTTTTTACATAAATCTTCCAGCACTAATCACATGTTAGCCACAAAAACGTTAAGCAAAATCCAAAACTAGACTTAAACAGGGAGAATATCCAAAATCAACAACTTCTCTTTAAATGGGAACGTTATAGAAAAAAACAACAACTAGGACACAACTCGATAAAACCAGCATACCAAGACAATGAAATGGGAAACCTTAGTTTTAACAACAAATTGACTACATACACTTTTAATGATTGAAATGAAATCTTTTCGGAATTATATAGGCCCTTATATGAATTTTTTCAGTAAATTTATTTTATGCTATGCAACTCTTGGTTGACAAAGTGGTTACTTCCTTACTACCATTGCCTCAAAATATTATAGCTAAAATTTCAGCACAAGTGATGGAGCTGAAAACAATCATTGTGTTTGTCTTTTAAACTTGAGATAGAAAGTGTTGTTATAAGTATCTATAATCTTGAGTTACCAGATATCATGAGTAAAGCAAGTTATCAAAGGCATCTGTCAAGTATTTAATAGCATATACTTCTACATTTAACTATTCCTCTGACAATTTTCCTGAACAAAATACTAGTGATTATCATAGTACTTGGTGCTCATACATCAATGAGGAACATCTTGAAATGGAAATGAGATTCATCACCTCTCCATGCAATGGTTCTCCTAGTACACTTGAATATGTAATTGGTGATAGTCGCAGGTGGGCTACGGCTTCACCTGAAACATTAGGTGTCGTCTGATTCAGGATCCGATGAGTCCCAAATGTAGGACAATGAAGATGCTGGTCTAACATTTGCATGTGCATAGCCATCATATCCCGTCTCCTATGAATCTCCAAGATAAGAGTGAACAATGCTTCATCGTCAGGAATATTCTCTATGAATTGCAAATCACTACGTAACAATTCATAGAAGGGCACCCGACATTTTCCCTCATCAACTAAAAGCCAAATCACATCCAAACAACTGTGTAGCCATGCAATTACAGCTTTGTCAGGTCTCCATGATTTTATTACATCAGATTCATCCATTCCCTGTTGCCTCTGGTCCCAATTCACCAACCAATTCAGCATATGATTGAAGATTTCCGCATAAGTTACTGGTTTTAAACTGAACTCAAGACCAGTTAAAATAATCTTGCAACATAGCTGACGAAGGCTACTATTACTTATATCATTATTTCTAATAGATGAGCTGCCTCTTAGTTTAGATTGTTGTCCAGCAGAGGAAATATCAGATGATTTGACAGGAGACATAGCTGAACATGATAATGGTTCAATCGTTGACTGTGCAGGGGAGCCAATAGTATGAACAGAGGTTAAAGGAGAAGCAGGATTTGAAGACTGAAAATTAGAAGAATTAGCAATCGTGCTTGGAGGTGGCAGCATTCCTGTCTGTGATAAGCTCGATGAGGAAACCGTTGGCACTGCTTGACTCAGTTGACCAACAGGCAATTCTGCAGAAGAAACCGAAGAAAGAAGGGAGGGCAGAAGGGAGTCCCAGTTGATGCATCCAATACCACATAAGCTCCGTAAAACAAATAGAAGAAAGTCTGCCCTTGGTCCATGGCCACTACACTGCACTACTAGCGATATAAGAATTGCTTCCGTAACAGAACGTAATTGATCTTGGTCCTGAAAGGAAACACATAATCAACACATAAACAACAATAACCCAGGATTTTACCACTTGGTGAAGTCAGCTACATGAATCAACCAACGCCATAATTTTTGTAGTAAATCATGCTTATGGCCAAACTATTAGTCACTCAATCCTTCTGAAATTAAATAAAATGTCAGTTTCTCCCTCAAACTCACAGGAAACTGGCTCTGGAGTTGCTCAAAATCTAGAATGAATTGCTCATTTGGTGGAGGAAGGTCCCGATTAAGTGCATGTACACGTTTCTGTGTCTTGTTCCTGAAATTAATCATTCCAACTTTAAAAATGTAAGAATCTGAAAACATACAAAACCGAAACATCTCAAACAACCCTACTCGTCATATTTGGTAACTAACTAACCGAGCTTAGAAAATAAAATTAACAAAAAAAAAAAGCTAAATCGGAAAATAATCATTCAGAACTAAGTACAGTAAGTAATTCAGTAAACAGAGCGCTGTAAAAACTATAATAATTATGCAGCTGTAAAATAAAAGCATTCCAACATTAGATTATCGGAAAACCTATAACCACGTTTGCATAAAGCATTAAGTGAAAGCCGTTTTTCGCGCCACAAAACCACACATACAAGTCGCGATAGACCCTCTAATTTCCAGCGACAAATTTAAAAATACGTAAAAATTGCAGTGAGAGAACTTACGGTGGGTCGCGAAGTGAGTCTTCAGGTTTGTGGCGGCTATTTCGCTGTGAAAATGAAAAGAAGTGAGAGTGAGAAAAAATAACGAAGAGAAAGAGAAGAAGAAGATGAAAGCAAAAAAAAAAAAAAAATACGCCGAGTCCTAAGTAGAGGTTGAAGAGATCGAGAATGGGGCCACGAGCAGGGTGGAACTGGAAAGAGCGCGAGGGAGCTGTCGATGTCGCTGGTCGCTGATTCTGCGATTGATCCATTCTGCTTCGGCTTTCATTCAATTCCAGTGTGCTATCAAGATTCTCTATACATACATATCTACTCGAATGCAATGTAGCTACGTTGAGTTGATCTTGGACTCAGAATTGCGCAACTGAGGAAAGCTATTTGGGTTATTCAGCGTGATTGGGTTAGATCTTAACACGGGTCGGGCCTTTTCATTTCCTTTCTATGCTTTGTCTTGAGAAAAAATAAATTAAGTCGAAAGGAAGAGAATGCGTAAAAACAAAATTTTTTGTCATAAATAAAATATGTGTAGTTCTGTATATTTAGGCTACTAATTGAAATTTATAAAAATAAAATAAAGACAACTTTATGAAGAGGCACTTTTCAACCGTTTCAACAGAGTTTGATTTGGGTTTAAATTTCTGTTTTTCTATTTTCATTTTTACATAACTTAAATAATTGTTTTAATCTTAAAAAAATATACAAATATTTTTAAAATTTGTATAAATATTTTTCTTCTACAAATGTCTTTAATAATAATACTAAAAATAAAAAAGACACACACAAAATAATATCATAAATAAAAATATCAAAATACATGAATTACATGTGTGATCGAGATTTGGGTTCTGGTTGGCAGATCCATGCAAAATTCACAACTCTTGACATACGATTAAAATTTGTAATTTGTTCAAATTGTGAATATTTTAGTATGGTCTATTAATTAACCTAAGTAGAATCCTTTGTGAGTTCCTGCAGATTTTTATAACTTATTATAAAAAAATATAATATTAATAAAAAGTATTGAGGTAACTAAATTAAAAGTTAAAAAAATATATACATGAGATTGTAGTCATTTTTTATTGTTGAACGATTATATAATATTACTTCAGTATACATAGATTAAGTGTGGAAAATATGTTCTAAAGTGATTTAGATAACTATGTATGATTGGATTTTTAAAATTGGTCAAATTTTATATATTAAAATGATGTTATTTAGTTTTATTATTTATTAAATATGGGTTTGGAAATTGGAAAAACAACAATCTTCAACAGCAGTTTATGTTTTCTCAGTTATTTGTTTAGTTAAAAAATCTCATAACAAAATATAAAGTTAACATGGATTTGTTTGGAAGAGTAGTTTCGGAGAAATAATATATAAATAAAGTATAAATTATATAAACTGATATTCGTAATATTTTTACAAATAGTTCAACATCCTTTGACTCTAATCAAAATAATAGTCAGTTTTAACAAAAAGAGTTCTTCCACATCATAGATGACTTTTAGTTAGTTAAGTGTTCATAAATATATATTATATTGTGGATATAACTTTTATTTTGGTTAGGATTGTGTAGATATCACTGATCTTCTGGTTGACCAAATTTATAAGAATAATTTCAGTTCGTTACAAACTCGTCAGGCATTTCTATGTAATCACAAAATCAATGGTGGCTAAATTTTTCATAAAATAAATTGAACGTGCTCTACATTTTGCCGCAGATAAAAAAAAATGAAGCAATTAGTTTCTACTCAAAAAAATTAAATTTCAAAATCTATGCCCATATTGCCATTGCCATGACAATGAATTTCTAATCCACAAAATAAAATTTCAATATCTATGCCCATATTGCCATGACTGACATGCCCCCTGCACCTAACAAAACTGCCAGAAAAGCCAAAACCATGAGCTTTGTACTCCCTTGTAGCTTAGGCCCCATAAAATCAGAACCCAATAGTTCAACAAGCGCCATATAGTTCAAAAGTCCTGCAGATACAGCATTCAGAACCCCCTCCACGATAAGCGAGGTTGAACTCGTGTCGCTATACACATTCAACAATGCGATCCCCAATGCAATCCCAAAGGGCGTTGTCGTAGAGAAAAAGAAAACCAAAATAGCTTTCATCTTCATTCCATATTCAGCCTGTCACAGATGAACAAACTACACTCACTCACTTCTTTAGATAGTGTCTATGATGCACACACGAGTATCGGATATCCGACTTAAAAAAATAAAAATTAATAATAACTACTTATTATTTAGAAATAGAAAATAATAATAACTTTTTGTCCGTTTTATTAATTTAAAAATAATAATAACAGGAAAATATTTATTATTTTATTTTTATTTAGATTTTTTTATTTTCTTTTTATATAAATTTTATAAATATCGAGATAAATGGTATCGAATATCTATGAATATGAATAGATTGGGCTGGTGCATCACAAGATACCATCAATAAATCAGAAAACTACACTTTTGAAGATAAGATGAATCACCTGAAGTATGCAACCACCTAAGCCCATTCCTTCAAACATTTGATGGAAGCACAGCGCAGCAATGAGAGGCCTAATGGTGCACGGGTTCACGGAAGCTCCCAGTGACAAACCAATCACCACTGAGTGTACCACAATCCCTAGTTCCAACATCTTAACCATTTCACATGCCACATGAAATCATCAAATTAAATCCTCCAAAACAAGAGTAAGAGAAGGAGAGACGAGTAATATGATATAAGATATAAAAACAAGATAACAGGTTGTATAATTTAAAATATAACTACAATTTATTACTTCCCCATTATACTTTTAATCATTTAACTATTTTTTTCACAACAATTCATAATTTAGATTTTAAAAACATAATTTTTTTTCTAAATTATATATAACTATTTCAAATCACTATCTATTATCCTAGATTAATCATCAATAAATAAGGACATTTTAATCTAAATTTATATCTGTTAAATATTTCGTATTCATATGTCATACCCTTAAACATTTAGAAGGTAGCTACCAAATATCGTGTTATGTGAAGGTAAATTTGAAATTAAAGTTATAGTTAATAAATTACAATTACATTTCTTAATGTTTTTAAATTCAAGCCAATGTATATATGATACGTGTATATAATGCATGAATAAATAACAATGTAGTATTTTTTTATTTTTTTAAAACAATTGGTACAAATAGAATTAATTTGAGAAAAATATAAATGTGTAATTTAAACTTTGACATGTAATTTATTTTTTAAAACTAACCTGAGCCACAACACGGTACCGCAGTAACTGTTCAGCATCCACCTTTTTTGCATCTCTAATTGCATGGCCATGGACATCACCATCGCCAAATAGTTCCACTTCCTTTCTCTCTCCGGCTTCAATGGAAGCGGTACCGGAACCGTTAGCGGAATTAGCGGCAGCGAGCTTCTTCCTAAAGAAACTGATGGAGAAGGAATCAATGACGAGAGTGAGAATCGCGGAGAGCATGGCGATGAAGGTGGTGAACGGAAACTTCCGCCACGGATGTTCCGGCAGGCACCCTGACGTGAGATCATTGAAAGAGTCCGGCATCACGTGCATGTAACCGGTGGCGAGTATGACGCCGGAGGAGAGAGCCTTCACTAGAACGAAGAGGTCGCCGTCGGGTTGCAGTTTGGGAACTGAACGGGAAAACAACGGGAGTGAAATCCCGATCACACTCGACACAAGTATACAGAATATCGCTATCACCTTTAGCTTCAGCGACTCCGCCTTATCGCGACAGCCTCCCTCAAATTTGGCGTCGCATTGCTTCGCCGCAGCCGGAAGCGCCGCCGCGACGATGAATAAAAGGACGAGAGTTGTTATTACTGAAAAACGAGGGCTGTATGCCATTTGAAAGCAAAAATGAATGTCTGAGTGTTTGAAAGTCTAGGTTATGTGAGACTTTCACTGTTACACTTTTATGGCGGCGTTACCGTTTTATATAGCGAATAATTAGGTAACAAACCCAACTACTTCAAAATAAAAAATGGGCAATAAACAAAAAGATTAAAAATCACCATTATGAAATAAAAATTGGATAACCAACTAAAAAATCACGAGTTAAGAATAAATAAGTAGAGTAATATTCTATAATTAATATTATATTTTTAAATTAAAAATATTAAGATCATATTTTTATTAACAATATTCATAATTATTTTATAATATTTAAAGTTTAATATTAAATATTGATAGTCAAAATCTCTCCACATAAAAAAATTTCAAAAATTTATAAATTCAAAAAATAAGGCGAGGAATTTTTTCATCAACGTTTATTTTTTTAAGTACAAAATGTAAAATATTATATAGTTTTACTAAGTTCTTAATTCATTATGGATCATAATAAGAAGACTAACCTTGATTCATGAGAATCTATTCTTTAAATTTTTCGTTCTCCAATCTCTTTTCCCAATCTATCTTTTTATCTTTTTTCTCTTCTCACGCTTTCTTGATGGTTTTCCGTGAAAAAAATCTTATGACCAGAGACAGAACCCTTATTCCATTTTTATTAACCAACGTCCATCAAGTTGGTTACCGTAAATTAATATTTTATTTTATCTTTATTTTATTCTAACTTCACATAATAACCAATGAGTCTTCATATTTTATTAAATCACATTTTGGTCCATTATTATATTTCACATGAGTCAGATAATGGAATGAATTAATTAAATTAATTTTAACACAAAATTCCAACTCAACCAGGCGAAATGTCTTTTTATTTATTGAGACAAAATATTTTAAATGGTACATACCTTCCTTTTTACAATTTATTTTTAAACTTACTTGCAACATAATTACAAATAATTATCAACATAAAAGTGGTAATTAACATTTTATGATTAATAGTTAGAGTTTAACACTTATTTTTAACTAATAAATTATCTATCTTTCATTTATAGGAATTTGATTTTTCTTAATTATATTCGTACTAAAATTGATGTACCTATTGTACCTATTGTAGTATATGCATAAAGAAGATATATTATGCCTTATGAGAAACTTGTGTTCGGAAAGAATTACCTTATTTGTGAATCATAGATCGCAGTTTAATGTTCAAAGTTGACTTTGCTTTTTACCTTTTCCAAAATATCACACAAAATTGTTACTCGCAATTTATAACCAAGTAACTAATTTTAGTATTTTGGTCATGCTTTTACTATATTTTGTTACTCTTTTTTCCGGATGAGTTTATGCGGGTATGTTGCGAAAAAAAGTAGTTATTATTGGAGAAAAGTACAATTGCTTTATACAAATAAGCCAATGAGCTTACACTAATATAGTAACACTTTTTGAGAGAGTAGAGATTATAATTATGCTTTAATAGTAAATAGACAAAATATAATAGAAGACCAAATACTCTTTAGTGCATTCCTCATCTCTGTATATCTCATTCTCTTTGATACTCATCTTATATCACTTTGTGTAGCAAAATTACAGATTTTAAAGTAATGGAACCAAATGATTCAAAACAGGCAAGAACAAGGAAGTTCATTCTGCAACAAAAGTTGGCTGCTAGAAATGTTCATATGATAGGTTTGATATTATTATGTTTTGCATTTCATATTTGTTTATTCCAGATTTTATCAATTGTATCATTGTTGATTAATTTGATTTTGAAATATCAGATGAGAATAAGTTTAAACACCTACACACAAAGAAGAGGAAAATCAATGTCAATCGCAACTTTTCCAGATCCTGAACCTTGCAGTATAAGTTTAACAAAGTTTTCTTTTATGTAGTTGTAAATTTTTTTGTTTAGTCGAATTGAATCTGCATTATTAATCTTTTGTTTTTTTTTATTCACATTACAATGTGATAACACACAATGTTAGATGAGAATCAAATGAGCACTATTTTCTATGGAAATGCATCAAGTAAGAACCTTCACATTACAACTGCAAATATTATAGTTATATCATTGTACATCTTCTTATTTACCACTCTAATGTTGCATCCTATATTAAAATTTATTCAACAGCTGACAATTGTACAAGCTACGGTAGCAAGTGGAACACTTCAAAGTAGAAATAGGAAACCATTATCGAAATTTCATTTGGTCAGTTGCCTTAATTATATAGTTAATATGTAATTTAAACAATGTATTAATAGTAATTATACATTTTTACTGATTATTATTTCAGATCATAATCAAATCAACTGTAGCGACAAAATTGTAAGGAAGATCATTCTTAATGAAAATTTAACATCTCACCATTCTCACAATAAAGGTAAAGTATTATTCTTATATTGTTGTAAATTTTTGTTTACTACTTTTAATGTGCTTTATGATGTTCAAATTTATACATCGGAGTGGAACATTTGTAGTGGAACCCTGGGAAGTGGAATGAGGAAACCATTATCGAGTTGTCCGATGGTTAGTTATCTTTGTTAATTCAAACTGTTATGTTTTAGATATAACTTATATATGCTATATTAAAAGCATATATGCATTGAATTAAGCGATTAGCGGTGGACAACAAAATTATTCTACAAGTCCAAACTTTGACAAGATGCCCATTACTCTTACATGTAATGATAATCAATTTGGAATGACTCAAAATTCACATGTATTGGGTTCTTCTTCGATGTTTTCCTCAAGTTAGTTACTTTCTATTTATCATATTATTCATTAAATATTAGAACCCCCAAATAATTATAACTTTTAATATGCATTTTTTTTGTCATGCAGGTCAACTTTTAAATAAATCTATTCCAAATTCAAGTCGAATACATCATCTTCAACTTCGAAGTGCTAACAACATGTTGTTCTGTTTCTAATGTGAAATATATTCAATATCCGTTAAACATGATCAATTCAATTGTCAAAAAGTTGAATTATGAAGAAGAAAATGAGCAAGAACAAAATTATGGTAATTATTTTTAAATTTGTTTTCTTTTTTGTATTGTTTATATTAGTATATTAGTATTACATACTTATATTTTTTTCAAAATCTATTAACGAGATGAAATCCAATCTATTTTTGGTTTAGATCTTTATTCAAAAGCTGAATGTCAAGGTAATAACTCTTTCTATTATTCAATGTTCAGTTAGAATCACTATTAATGAAATTATTTACTATATTTGTATTAATATAATATTGCTTATAGATATTGTAAATCTTGGACAACCTTGCATTCAATGTCAACATTGCTTAGCTGAAGTATGGTATGAAGAGAGAGCTGAGAAGTCAAAAAGAGTGAAAGAAGTTGATTTCTCTATATGTTGTCAAAAAGGAAAGGTTCAACTTCCATTATTACAAAAACCTCCACCTTTACTTGCAGACTTTATTACATGGTGTGGATCATAGAAGCAAACACTTTTTACAGAACATTAGAACTTACAATAACATGTTTTCTTTTACTTCAATTGGTGGTAAGATTCATTCTTCGAGTCAATGATGGATGTGGTCCTCCTCAATTCATTCTTAATGGACAAAATCATCACAGAATTGGAAGTTTATTGCCACAGAATGGATGCAGATCCGAAATTTGCTCAACTTTATATCTATGATACTCAAAATGAAATAACAAACAGAGTTTCTCATTTTGGGTAAGTATTATATTGCTTATTCTCATATTTATTTCTTTAAAATTTTCTTATTCTTATCTACATGTACTTTTTGGTAATAGGTCCAACATACATGACTCAACCTTTGATAATTCTTTAATTGTCGATTTGACAAAAATGATCGATGAATTCAATGTTCTTGCTCAATCTTTTAGAAGAGTTAGAGATTTTTTACACTATGATCCAAGAAAAGATTTTAAATTGCGTTTGTTTCGAAATCGATCCAAGGATTCTCGGGTATACAATACACCTTCATCAGATGAGGTAGCAGCATTGATAGTTGGTGACTTGGATAGCATGGATGTAGGCAGAGATATAATTGTCCAAAAGGTTTGTGGTGAATTGACAAGACTACATGAAACACATACAGCCTTTATTCCTTTGCAATATCCTTTGATATTTCCATATGGAGAAGATGGCTATCAAGAAGATATTCCAATAAGAGAATTTGTGAACTGTACTCAAATGCGTAAAAGAATTCGTATTTCTTTAAGGGAATTTATTGCATTTAGAATTCAAGAGAGAGTTGTTGAATTTGGTAACATTGTCATGATACGTAGATTATTCCAACAATTCTTGGTTGATTGTTATACTATGATTGAAGCTCAAAGATTATCATTCATATGAGCAAATCAAAAATTAATTCGTTGTGATCTTCTTAACGGATTACAAGAAGCAGTCAGAAGAGGTGAAACTGATCCTTCTGTACTTGGCAAACGTGTTGTTCTACTTGCTTCATTTACATGTGGTATGAGATACATGTTTAATAACTGTCAAGATGCTATGGCTATTTGCAAAAGATTTGGATACCCAGATTTATTTATAACGATCACATGCAATGTAAAATGGAGTGAAATACATGATTTTGTTCATGCAAGAGGTTTAACTGCTGCAGATAGACCTGATATTGTTTGTCGAGTTTTCAAAATGAAGTTAGATCAAATGATGTTAGATTTCAAGAAAGATAACTTCTTTGGAAAAGTCAATGCAGGTTTGTATAATTCATTACTACATATTACAAATTTAAATAATAACGATTTTATATCTTATACACTAGTGCAAAAAGGGGCTTTTACGCCAGGTATTTAGGGCTTTTTACGTCGTATTTAAGTCCGACGTTAAAGCGGGAGACGTAAATTTACGTCGGACCCTTTTGCCCGACGTAGATTTACGTCAGTTATCCAGATCCGACGTAGATTTACACTAAACAGACGTAAAAACCTTTTCAATTTAAAAAAAAAATAGAAAATTTACGTCGCATACGATATACGCGACGTAAATTTACGTCGCATATACCAATATGCGACGTAAATTTATTGTTTTTTTAAATTGGATTTATTTATTCTGTTTTACAACTAAAACCCGCAAATATTACAACCAGACAGTCCGGATGTTTAGTTTTCTTTAGCTAGTAAATTAAAAATATAATATTATATAATTCAAACTACATAATAAAACAATATAATACAAACATACAAACTAAAAAATCTATTACAAACTAAGCTACCTATACAAACTAAGCTAAACTACATAATACACACAATATAATATGAACAAGAACTTAAAAAATAATGTACTAGAATTGTTGAACAAAAAATTTTGCCCATTGTTCTCTAATTTCGTAATCTCGCATTCTGGTAATGGAGATGGATCTTGAAATACTCGAAACATGAATTTGACTCTTGTAAGCATGCAACATGAATAAAGTTAAATAAACTTAACTAATGTTAAAAGTAATTACCTCCAGTCCAAGAATCAATTAAACCCGCACAAACTATGGCTCTCATCCAATACATTACATAGTAACCACATTCAAACGAGTCAGTTTGCTTATTACACCGAAATGATGAAAAAAACATAATATTATTTTCAAAATTGAAATACAAACAATAATTATGGTATTCACTTATATAAATAAGTTTCTAACCTTAGGATAAATGAACTGCAAAGTCTTTGTTCTAGGTTTTCCACTTAGAACATTAGTTCCAGCATACGATTCTAAGTGAAAAAAAGTCATATATTATTCAATATGTATTCACAATTTAAAAACATAATTAATGAATAAAAGATAAAGTTACCCTTGTAATAAGCTTTTCATTTCTTGACTCGGTTTCCGATGTAATGAACAAAACCACACCACAAGTGTAATCCCTGGGCATGATTACAATTAACTGCCAATGGGACCTACATTGTATGACATAAAAATTAGTTACAAAAATATAAATTAAAATACTAACCCTTCAATGTATGGAGCCAAATATACATGTCTTCTTGAGTCACTCATCCATGTTTGCATATATTGTTGGATTTCAACCTTTGTATTTCCGTATTTTTGGATGGATTGAGGCTCAATAAATCCGTATACTTCGGATTTTTCTTGTTCCACACTCAAATTGTCAAGGTACCTAAAACAATTAATTATAAGTTGAATATAATTATTATAATCTTAGAAACATAAATGAAAATGACTTACATTGCTCACAATTGTATGATGGAAATGTTTAACATGCAATTTCCCCAAGCAATTTCTAAAGCATCGGCAAGGAAATGTACAATGGAACACTAGAATTGTTAATTCCAAACACTCTAACATCCCATTGTATCCGACACGGCCTCTTCCTCAACCGTGGTAATACGGCTAACAACATAGAGATGGGATCATCATCACATTCCGTCGGATCCTCATCAATAATAGGTTGTTTTTTATGCTTAGCACGACGCAAGTCCTCCTAAACAAATGATAACAATTAATTAAACATTTATATAATTATAATACTAGAAAAGAGTAAATAGACAATATGTATATATATATATATATATATATATATATATATATATATATTACCTTGGTCTCAGTGCCGATAGTGGCATAACCAAACGTCTTGGCCAAGCCAAGAATGTCCCGCTTGCCTCGCCCCACTAATTGAATCTCTTCATTAGGAAAAGGCACTCGGAGCATTAGCATCATGAACTTCATCAACTACTACTCGTGTCCAGCCTCGGTCGTAGAGGGACACCATGGATGGTTAACCCACCCTCAAAAACTCGACCAACGACCACTAGACGCGGGGGTCATCTTCAACATATAACTCACACCGGTGTGATGCATCGATCCGAGTATATTCTCCTGAAGGATCAACGTAGTAGCAAGCACAACTCCCTTTAGTGCCGACTCGAACAATATCATGTTCAATTGTTTGAGGTGTTCCTTGAGTCTCGTTGTCGAGAGCGGGCGAGAGATTCAATTTTCTCATCAAACTCTTGCCGCAAGGACTCGCCTTATTTGATTTAACTTTTCTTCAAACCGCATCTCCATTTTATGCAAGGCCTCCCGGCCGCAAGAGTCAGCAATGGTCCTTCGTGATGTTGGACCAAAGTAATCACGAAGGCCCTGTGTTCCACCAAGCACCACGCACACGTCCCGAGTAATCTAGTTTTCTTATGGCCGTCGCCAATATATCTTGTCGACCATGAGGAATAAATGATCCTTGGTCGGTCTCGCTCAACTAAATCATCCTACAACACATTAACAATAATTAAGTCATACACTAACTTTCAAATTAGAATCAATTCAAATTGACATTATAACTTACGATTTTCTCGAGCAATGATTCGTGCGTAATCGTAAGTCATTTGTCCATCGATTTTGTCCGGCCGCCTTCCACATCTCGATAGCGAGGGGTGGAGATGCAAGGTCGAGTAGAATCAACTCCCGCCGACTCTTCTCTCGGATTTCATGAGACGTTGCTCCAATAATGCATACCCTCCTCGTGACAATACATGGGGTGCATCATTCAACCTCCGACGTTGTTGGGCGCCTTGTCTTTTATCCTCGCCAAGAGGGGTCCATTCGGCCGGCACAAAACTGTAACCAATCCTCCTCACTAATTTGATACTTTATACAGGGAGATTCATCTCGAAACTTTCCAAATACATACTCCCGTGTCAAGAAAGTCTTAAAGTCCCTCCATCTAATGGCAATGGAGGATAAAATCTTCTTCCTCATCACCTCAGTGTTAGGAACATCAAAATTTTGCCGTGAAATGACCAATAAATGTTAAATTCAATTAATAATGATATATAAAGTATTCAACAAATATAGAAATACCCGAACATCCTGCCACATGAGGTTCTTCTCGGTTTCCTCAACATCATCCCAAGATGGAGTAGTAATCGGAACATGGTGTCGAGCTAGTAGTCCCAAATAGCTTTTAAACTTAGCAAGCATTTGGGTCGGATGCCTTACCGTAACGTGGATCAACTTCAACTTGAGTTTTCTCTCTAGCTACCCTCCTTGTCGTCAACCCCTTTAACCGAGTGACAGATCTACCTTTATCACCACTTCCGCTCCCGCCACCGCCACTACCACTACCAAGCATCACTGTGGAATCCGACATATCCCGAAAAACAAAACAATATGAAGTCAACATACTTTATAAGTTTGAATAAAAAGAACTAGAAAATGTGAAGATAAACACCTATTATGTTGGTATGTTTTCCCATATCCCTTCATCATGATCACTTCGAATTGCATGTATGTCATCAACTTCATTGTCAACTATGTCATCAAATGGTCTACTTGAAAATGAAGGTGTTTCATGTATATCTAGAGACTCATCTTCATGAATTCCGTGCATGCTTCTTCCTTCTAGGACAATTGACCATCTCTCATTACATGGATCCTTGACATAAAATATTTGTCTCGCTTGATATGCCAAAATAAAAGGTTCATCCTTATACCCAACTTTACTCAAATCAACCAAAGTAAATCCTAGGTCATCTCGTTCGCACACCCGTATTCCCTTCAACCCATTTACACTTGAAGACAGGCACCCTAAAAGTAACATAATCAATTTCCCATATCTCTTGTATGACCCCAAAATAACTCATAGAAGCTGTGATAGGATTTTTGTCTTTAGAACTAGAAAAATGCATAGATTCAGACTTGAATTGTGACCCCACTATTTTGTACTCTACCTTTATCATCTTCTATTTTTGAGTAGAAACAATAGTTATTAATGTCATACCCACCAAATGTAATGACATCACTATTAGGCCCACGAGCAAGTCTCAAAAGTGTTTCGAAGCATTAATCTCAACATATACCCTTTTTTTAAACCAAGAAAGGAAACTTTTGTTATGTTCATTCAATACCCATTTTTCATTCATTCGTGGATGTGTTGCCTTTATTTCAGCTTATGTGTTGTGATATGTAAGGGATTACTTCATCGTTGTTGTTCAATATGTATAAATGTGCTTGGTCAACTTCTTTCCGACTAACATTTTTAATCTTCAAATTTCGAGTACCCTTACCTTCACATCTTCCATCATGTCTCATCTTAGGAATACCTATTGGTTCCGATTTTGACATGTATCCTTGACAAAACTCAATGGCTTCTTCTGCAATGTACCTTTCCACAATAGAAGCTTCTGGCCTATACTCGATTCTTCACATATCCTTTTAAGATCTTCATGTATCTCTCAACAGGATACATCCATCTAAGAAAAATTGGACCACATAACCGAATTTCCCTTACCAAATGGACTATCAAATGCACCATGATATCAAAAAATGAAGGGGGAAAATACATTTCTAACTGGCACACTATTACAATTGCGTCATTTTCTAATTCATCTAACTTTTTTGGATCAATTACCTTTTTACAAATGGCGTTGAAAAACAAACATAACCGAGTAATAGCAATTCTAACGTAAGTTGGTAAGATGTTTCGAATAGCCACCGGTAAAAGTTGTTGCATCAACACATGACAATCATGAGACTTTAAACCAACTAATTTCAACTCTTGCATAGACACAAGACTCTTAACATTTGAGGAGTATCCTTGTGGCACTTTGACCTCACGTAAACACTCACAAAAGCTTCTCTTTTCTTTCTTTGATAGAGTATGACAAGTCGGAGGTAAGTAAGTGCGTTTTCCAACCGATTGTGGATGTAATTCGAACGTATACCCATGTCTCGCCAAATCTTGTCTTGCTTTTATTCCATCTTTTGTCTTTCCTTTTATGTTAAGCAATGTCCCAATTATACTATCACAAACATTTTTTTCAACATGCATCACATCTATACAATGTCTAACTTCCAACTTACACCAATAAGGAAGATTGAAGAATATAGATTGTTTCTTCCAAATGTTTTTCTCAGTGGATTTCTTTTGGGTCTTTCCAAACACAATATTAATATTTTTCACTTGCTCATATACTTGTTCACCATTGCGTGGTACCGATGCAACCGCATTCTCCCGACATCCATTAAATGCTTTTTTCATTTTACGATATGGATGATTAGCAACTAGAAACTTTCTATGCCTATTGTACGCAGCTTTTTGTCCATGTTTCAATTGGATATAACTTGTGTCTTCTTGACATATAGGACACACTAAATGACCTTTCACACTATAACCGCTCAAATTACCATATGCCGGAAAATCATTTATAGTACAAAATAACATTGCACGCAACTCGAAATTCACTTCGTGATATGAATCAAATACATCCACTCCTGTTTCCCACAACATTTTCAAATCATCAATTAAAGGACTAAGATATACATCTATGTCATTTCCTGGTTGTCGAGGTCCCGAAATCATCATAGATAACATCATATATTTTCTCTTCATGCATAACCAAGGAGGCAAATTGTAAATGATCAACATAACTGGCCATGAACTATGTTTACTACTTAAATTTCCATAAGGATTCATCCCATCCGTAGCTAATCCAATTCTCAAGTTTCTTGGCTCGCACCAAATTCCGGAAAGGTTTCATCAATCCTTTTCCATTGTGGAGAATCAGCTGGATGTCGAAGAAGATTGTCACATTTTCTACCATTTGCATGCCATGTCAAGTTTCTTGCATCTTCTTTTATGGCAAATAATCTTTTAAACCTAGGTATAATTGGCAAATACCATAACACCTTAGCAGGGGGACCATCTACTTCTTCCTCACCACTACTTTCCTCAACTTTGTTTTTGAACCTCGACAAACCACATGTCGGACACATCTTTAATTTAGCAAAATCATTTATGTACAATATACAATCATTAGAACATGCATGTATTTTCTTGTACTCTAAACCCATTGGACATAATATCTTCTTTGCCTCATAGTTACGAATAGGTAATGTATTATCTTCAGGAAGCATCTCCTTCAACAACTCCAATAATTCGGTAAAACTTTTATCAGTCCATCCATTTCTTGCTTTTAAAGTAAACAATTTTAAAGTTGCTGATAATCTTGTAAAACTACATCCTATGTACAATTGTTGCGCAAAATCAGATTTCAAAGAATCATATAGATGTGCTTTCATAAAATTTTCTTCACCAATATCACGTATCATATCCTCTAGATTATCATTCATCCCTTCATCAAAATTGTCCGTAGTTGACACAGTTGGGATGACTAATATTTCTCCATGCCATGTCCATATTGTATAACTCTTAATAATACCATAAACAAACAAGTGATCACGTATATCCTCAAGTTTATGACGAATTTGATTCAAACAACGAACACATGGACAATAATATGTCCCTTTCATAGCTTTTCCATTTTCACTAGCAAATTTCAAAAATTCCTCAACTCCCTTTTCGTACTCTTCACTAATACGACGTGCATTCATCCAACTTCGATTCATATTATGTTATAAAGTTTCGTCACTCCTAGAGATTTAAAAATTATATGTAAAAAAAATTAATATACAAACAACAAAGCACGTTCCAACAACAATGGAGTGTGTAAACCGAATGCACTCAAACAAATAAATAAATAATTACATTCCAATAACAATCCAGTGGAGACATTCATACTATAACGTGATTGAGATCCCCAAAAAAAATCACGGATTCAATGTAAACATATAGCAATGACATAGAACACTAACCTCGAGTGTAGACGAAAACTGATTTCAAACTCGAATCCAATCGGGGAGAAAGATCAAGTTCGTCAAATGACACGATAATGTAGATGCTTTTCACTGTAAAACTGCTCGAAAATGGTGTGCAGAGGTAGCTGTTGTCGTCGTTCTCATCGTCGTTCTCAAAAACCCCGGTTGCGCGAGACGAGGAAGTGGGTCTGGAGGGAAATAAAATAGACTTTTTACGTCGCGCATCCCAGCACGCGACGTAAAAAGTCATCTTTTACGTCGCACTTGGAGGGCGCGACGTAAAAGATGGCCTTTTACGTCGCGCCACTCAGGTGCGACGTAAAAGAGGCTTTTTACGTCGCATACTGGGATGTGCGACGTAAAATTTTTGTCTCATATTTACAAAATTGCCACCACGTTTTATTTACGTCGAATATACATGCATGCGACGACAATTGGGTGACGTAAAAGCCCTATTCTGCACTAGTGATATCTTATATCTTATTTCCTATTTATTTTGATGATAGGAATGTACACTGTAGAGTTCCAAAAATGAGGACTTCCACATGCTCACATCTTATTATGGTTGGATAGCGAAAATAAATTGCATAATGGCCTTTTACGTCGCGCCACTCAGGTGCGACGTAAAAGAGGCTTTTTACGTCGCATACTGGGATGTGCGACGTAAAATTTTTGTCTCATATTTACAAAATTGCCACCACGTTTTATTTACGTCGAATATACATGCATGCGACGACAATTGGGTGACGTAAAAGCCCTATTCTGCACTAGTGATATCTTATATCTCATTTCCTATTTATTTTGATGATAGGAATGTACACTGTAGAGTTCCAAAAATGAGGACTTCCACATGCTCACATCTTATTATGGTTGGATAGAGAAAATAAATTGCATAATGGAAGGGACATTGATAAGGTAATCTCTGCTGAATTACCTCATTCAGATTTGTATCCAAAACTTTCTAGCATGGTTGCAAGTTACATGATCCATGGTCCATGTGGAGCTGCAAAATTCAATTCACCTTGCATGAAAGAAGGTAGATGTTCAAAATATTATCCCAAGAAATTTACATCTTCAACTACTATAGATGAAGACGAATATCCGTCTTATAGACGTCAAGATAATGACATATTTGTTATAAAGAATGGACTTAAACTAGATAATTGTAGTGTTGTTCCTTATAGTCCACTTCTTTTGATGAGGTATCAAGCTCATGTTAATACTGAATATTGCAACAAGTCAAATTCAATCAAGTATTTATTTAAATATGTCAACAAAGGACCAGATAGAGCAACCATTAACATTAGTAGTACTTCTGCAGATTCTACTAATTCAGAAGTTGTTGATGAAATTAAAAGATACTATGATTGTAGATACTTATCACCATCTGAGGTAGTTTGGAGAATTTTTGGTTTTGATATTCATCATAGATGGCCATCTGTGCAAAGATTGACATTTCATCTCATAAGTCAACAATCAATTTTTTTTAAAGATGATGACCATATTCATGCCATCTTGAATTCTAATGAAGATGTTCACACAATGTTTACTGCTTGGTTTGAGGCTAATAAAAGGTTTGTTGAGGGAAATAACCTAACATATGCCGAATTTCCAAGTAAGTTTGTATGGATGCCTCAACAGAGAGAATGGAAACCAAGAAAGCAAGGATATAATATTGGACGATGTAGACCCCAAATCTTGCCCGGCCTCCAAATAAAGGACCAGAAGACCACTATTTGAAGATGGAAGAAGCCTAACAAGCCATTAGGAGAGACTATTAGGCTCCCATACTAGGATAGGAGGTGTTTTCTGCATAGAAATAAGTTTTCTCGCCTTTAAGGGTCGAGAACGCCGTCTGGGACGCCCAGAACGCCGTCTGACCTCGCGGAAAAGGCGAGAACGCCGTCTCGCCAAGCGAGACGGCGTTCTGACCATCTGCGAAGGAGCAGACGGCGTTCCCAACTGACCAGACGGCGTTCTGCCCCTTTCAGCAAGCCCAGACGGCATTCCCGACTGTCCAGACAGCGTTCTGGCCCTGTCAGACGAGAACGGCATTTTGGACCCTGCCAGGCCCGAAAACCTATAAATAGGGGCTCTCTCCCCCTCATTTCCACACACCTCAAGCATTAGCTCTCCCTTCTCTCTAGATTTTCTCCCTCTAGAATCCCTCCGAGGCATTTCCGGAGTTTCTGAGCGTCTTTAGTAGAATTCTGAGCGTTCTAAATCTTCTTTAGAATCCCTCCGAGGCATTTCCGGAGTTTCTGAGATTTTGTAGAGTGAAGGGCTGCCAAAACGCACCCACTTTATTGAGAGTTAATACAAAAAGCTTGCTTCGAAGGTGCAAAATTCTCTCTTCTTACTTTTACCGCTTTAATTACAAATGCTGCAATAGAAATTAGGGTCATGTAGTCATATTTTTAAATACCGCAAAATAAAAAGGGCAAAAGCATTATTTTCTAGTTCATTTACCAATAAAATAAGTTGGCCTGTCATAGGGAACCCGAAAGGGGCGTCGTAAAGGGGCTAATACCACCTTTACACGTAACTAACTCCCTTACCCAACTCTAGTTTTAATGGACCAAAGTTGGTTTTCGAAAACCAACGCCTTTTTTACCCCTTTTCCGATGTTTCCGGTAAAAACATCGGTGGCGACTCCATAGAACCCATAAAAAAGTCTTTAGGGTTAGCCCAGTTATCGGACAACCCAAAGACACATTTTCGAAAACCTCGCTTTAAGTTAGCCCGGTTATCGGACGACTAAAAGCGTTGTAACCAATAAAAAACGCGATTACGAAAGAAATAAAAGAGTCGGAAAACCATCGCGTCGCTCCGACCGCCATTATCCCCCTTTCGGGACGGCGGCGACAGATGACGACTCCACTGGGGAAGCCTAGAGAGTTGATCCCATTTAGTGATGGGCCAGCTTAAAATAAATACATAAACCAAGAAAAATGCTTTTGCCCTTACCTTGTTTTATAACATGCTTTATTTGAATGGCTTTAATAACTGTTGTTTGTTTATTATGCAATTGTTTGAAATAAAAATTGCACACCAACCTTTGCACACAACAATTCCCCCTATACCCGAGGGCAAGTGAGAAACCCATAGGGAGCGGGTGGCAGGTACGGTTCGCTGCGTGAGGGCCTTGCGCCCACCAGTGTGATCGGAAACCACCACTCAAGGTGATAACCTTCCTCCTTTGGCAATAAGACCGACTATGGCCCTAGTGCTAAGCATGGTCGGACGGCTGGGGAGTCGGGGACCCTATAATGGGGGCACCTTGGGGGCCTTTAGCCTGGTGAGAACAGTTAGAACCTAGCCTAGCCAATGCACTTTTCTGCAGGAAAACCCTACCTCGTGATATAAATGAAGACTCGCCTATTCGGGGATGTTCGAATTGTGTGTGCATTTGTTTGCTGCATTTGTTTGTTACATTGCAAACAACAAAACAAAAACCACGAAAAATATTTTTCCAAATAAACACCCTTATCTCGGACAGTCTGCCTTTTAGCTAGCCTGATTTCAGGTTCTTTGTAAGCTAAGTAGCCACGCAGTTCTGACAGAAGAGATAAGAGACATTAAACAATTGTTTTTTCGCATAAAGCCATATTTTATCTCGGACAGTCTGCCTTTTAGCTAGTCTGGTTTCAGGTTCTTTGTAAGCTAAGTAGCCACGCAGTTCCGACAGAAGAGATAAAAGGCTATAAAATAAAAACCAATAAAAATCAAAGTAAATCATAAATTTGATTTCAAAAATCATGAATAAGACCTGGTTCAAAATATTACATTCATGAAAACATTCATATAGATAGTTTATTTCTTCAAATAAATAATAAGCAAATACCATACATCATGTAAGAAAACATGATAATTAGAAAAATAAACACTTTCATTCATCCAAAATAAGCATCATCTTCACAACATGCATTTTTGTTCTAGAAAAATGGAGGGCACTAGCAGACAGCCCAAGAAGGTAGACATTCCCCGTTTAAATACTGAGAGGTTGGAACGGCTTAGTGTTGCAATGCCGTCCAAAGTCCGCGCCGACTTCGAGAAATCCTATGGACGGATTTTGGACCTGCTAAGAATTAGTGTCAATCAGGTGTTTCTAAGGGCGTTAATATTTTTCTGGAACTCGAATCTGCGATGTTTTGAATTCCCGCAGTTTGACATGGTGCCCACTCTAGAGGAGTATGAGATAATGTTAAGATGTCCCAAATCAGCTGGAGTCTATGTTCGCCACGTGGCATACACTCCTGTGGCACCTGTCGCCGCCCTCATTCAATTGCCAGCCTGGCAGAACACCCTGATCCGAAAAGGGAGCAACCAGGGTTGGAAGGTTTCTATGCTAGAAGACCACCTGTCCTATCTGGCAGAACGGGCAGAGTGGACTGACTTCAACAAAACCCTGGCACTCATCATCTTCGGAACCATATTGTTCCCTTTTCACCTCGACACTATAGATCAGGCCGTTATGGACGCCTTCTTCGCCTGGGACGTGCACTCGAAGAGTCCCTTGCCTGCGATCCTTGCTGATACCTTGCTTTCGGTAGAATTCTGCCACCGGAAGCAAGGAAAAACACTTCGCTGCTGCTCTTCATTGCTTTTTGTGTGGAGCATCACGCACCTCTACGCCTCTAGCCACATGGGGATATTCCCCGATCCTTTGAGAAGCTTCTCCAAGATCCCCCTCCAACGCCGCCTAACTTCAGAGTGGAGGGACGAGCTGGAACGGAAAGACGCCAACAGCGTAACTTGGGTCTGCCCGTGGTTCCGGCCTGGCCCAGTACTCATTCGATGTGGAGATTACCCGAACGTACCCTTGATAGGGCTCAGGGGTTGCATAGCCTACTCACCCAGGGTAGCTATGAGACAACTCATGAGGACCCAAACTCCTATTTCCAAAGGGGAACTCGGAGGGCTGTGCTTCTTTGGAGATCCATGCGCCATCACCAACTCACCTGCTGTGAGAAAAGCATGGGAGAAGCCAGTCTACGTGGGAGACAGAGAGCTTGGAAAAGCACGGGTGGCTACCACCAGTGACTACGAGACGGAAAGGAGAAGAAGAGGGATGGCTCAACCATCCCCCACACCTACTACGAGCGCCAACAATGAAGGGCTGCAGGCTCAAATCGACGCCCTGACCAAGAGGATAGAGATTATGGGAGCCCGGATGAGAGCCCTTGAAGAAAAGGAACAAGAATCTATCCTCACGATAGACGTCCCGAAGAGGCAGTGGCAAGAAAAAGGATCATGAAATAGAGCGCCTCAAGGACCAATGTGCCGATTCTACCGAACAAGCTATCCGAGCATCCAAAGCCGCGGAACCAGCTCGGATAGCCAGCTCCAAGAAATCGCCACCGAGCAAGCACACCTTGAGGCCGAATCTGCAAAGCAGAGCCAAGATGGTCGAGGACTTGTCGCAAGAGCTCCACAAAACTCGGTTAAACATCCGTCGAGAGAGAGGCCAACCGCAAACTCAACAGTAACTCTCCTAGACCTACGCTCCAAAGAAAGGCACGGGCTAGCTCAGCATGACGAGCTATTACAAGAAAAGAACCGAGTCACCGAAAAGCTCGATGAACTGCAAGCCTTGGTTATCCATCAAGAGGCGAAGATCAAGGAGGCTCAAAAGTATAGCGAAGATATGAGCTGGGTGGTCCGCAAACAAAGCGAAGCGCTTTCTTTTCACGTCCGGGAAGTTGAGAGGGAACTACGAAGAGTCAAGAACCACCTGTGGGTTTCTTCAAAGTTTTCCGCTTTTGTCAAAAGCCGCTTCGCAGTATAGAATAGGGGAATGTACACCTTCTTGTTGAAATAAATAAAATTTTCTTTTCAAATGGTCGTCTACTTGCATACATAAGCATTCATTTGCATATTTAAAATTTCCCCTCCCGCACGCCTAATAAATAAGATAATAAAAAGGAAGGGTTAACTAACGTGTCTTCCAAATCGAAGAATGGAGAGAAAGCCGCTCCTAATAAAGATTACCCCAACTGCCGACTCGCAAGCAAGAGGAAAATAAGCCTCGACCGTTGGTCCTCAAGAGTATAGAAGAAGGGGTAAGGACACCAGTGCGACTTTTTATGCCACGTCCTTTTCCCTATGAATCAAATAAAGTTGTACCGTGGAGATATGGGGAATCTTCACCAATAAAAGAAGAAATAACGAATATAGCCGGTATTGGGGGCACGACTAGAAGCGGAAGAATCTACTCCCCCAAGGACACACAGGAAAATGTCCTTCAAAATAAAGGAAAAAATAAAGAAAAGACCGAAGAAGATAAAGAAAATAAGGAATCCAAGGAGGAGACAGAGGAATTACTCCAATTTATAAGGCAGAGTGAGTATTCCATTATAGACCAGCTCAATCGCACACCTGCAAAGATAACATTGTTATCTCTGATAATGAGCTCGGAACCGCACCGAAACGCCCTGCTGAAGGTCTTGAGCGAGGCGCATGTACCTCATACCATAACCCAAGAAAAGATTGAGAGGATCATTGGTCACATCACGGCGGACGATCACCTCACCTTCACGGCAGAAGAACTTCCCCTCGAGGGGGCAAATCACAACAAGCCCTTGCATATCTCGGTTAAATGCAAGGAGTACCTTATCGCCAAAGTTCTTGTGGATAACGGGTCGTCCTTGAACGTGATGCCCAAGTGCACATTGGATAAGTTAACTATTCAAAGAACCCGCCTGCGCCCAAGCAACACAATCGTTCGAGCCTTCGATGGATCCAAACGAGAAGTAGTGGGAGAAGTTAATTTGCCGATCCAGGTTGGACCCACTACCTTCAACGTCGATTTCCATGTCATGGATATTACTCCAGCATATAGTTGTCTCCTCGGCAGGCCTTGGATTCATGACGCTAAGGCAGTACCTTCAACACTCCACCAAAAAGTCAAGTTCATAGTGGACAACAAGTTGGTCACCGTTCGGGCGTAAGATGACATCCCGATCAGTGGACCGTCCACTCAGCCTCTATGTGGATGCGGCTGAAGAGGCCCTTGAAACATCTTTTCAAGCGCTCGAAATTGCCAATATAGAGCGACTTCCCAGAAACACAAAGGTAGCCCGCATGATGATGAAGCATGGTTACCATCCCGGCCAAGGACTGGGGCGGATTCCCAAGGCATGAGGGAACCTCCGAATTCAAAGACAATCCTTGTAAGCATGGCCTAGGATACGACCCTACTAAGGGTCAAGCGGAAAGAAGGAAAGGGAAGTCCTCCCTCCGCACACTCAGCAGCATTTTCCGAAGTGGAGGGGTGCAAGCGTCAAGAGCCACCTTAGTCATTAGGAAATCTTTTTCTTCATTTAAGGGATGTAAACCCCATGATTGTTAGAGACTATCCCCTGGGCGAGCCCGACCCCGGGCATTTTAGGGCACACATTCCCTTATTAATTAATAAAGAATTATTCTTACTATCTCGCTTCTTTTCTCTACTTTTGACTAGACCACGTAAAATAACCTTGTCTAAGTAAACAAAAAAAAGAAGAAGAATAAAAAGCGCATTCAAATAACCAACAGTTACCATCGCTATTGCCATCAAGCTAGTTAATTAGAAGCTTATAAAAATAAGACTTCACCTCATCCATAAGAAAGTCATGCTTCGCCAATACTGTGAACAAAAAAAACAAATCTATAAAAAAGAACAAACAAACAAAAAAAAAAGAAGAAAAAGCCCAGAGAAGCCAAAGGCCAAAGAAAAGGGCAAATTACCCGGTAGGAAACCCACAAAAGGGGGCTACACAAAAGTTAGGGTCGACCCGGTAGGACACCCGAACAACAATAAAGGGTAGCCTAGGCAAAAGTTAGGGTCACAAATAAGGTCCGCTAGGATTCCCTAAAAATACCAAAAGAAGGAACCTAGACAAAAGTTAGGGCCAAAACACAGTATCCTAGTTCGAAAACCCAAGGGGCGATCTAGGGAAACCAACTAGTCGTGAAAAGTGATAGAAATAAAACCAAAAGGCGCAAATACAAAAGGAAGGGAAAAATGTTTGCTTAGACAAAAGCTTAAACACTTAAACCTAACCCTAACCAGACCTTTCTTACAAAAACCGCTTTCCAATAAAAAAAACATTCTAAAACACAAGCCGTTGAATTTACCTCTTTACTTCTTTTCTCTTGACCCTCGCACCAAAAATTCTACTAATTAATTTGGGAATGTGGAGGCGTATAGTCAACAAGAGGATTGAAATCCCTAAGACGAGGAGAAAGGGGTACTACATGACAAAGGGTGCTCTACCAAAAGAAAAAAAAGTGAAAGAGAGAAAGAAAAAAAGAAAGAACAAATAGTACTTCGGTCACAAGAAGAGCCAGCAAGGTACAACAAACACAAAAAACACGAACAGGAAGGCATTCGGCACAGCAAGACACGTCGGTTAATCCTTCTTAAAATTTAACCAAGAGTAGGCATTTTAGGACATCAAACACAAAAACATTGCATGCATAAAAAGTTTTTGAACCAGGTCCTATTTTCTGTTGCTTCAAAAAAAAAAAATCATCCAAAATTTGGGAACGGCGCCTGGGCCATCCAGAACGCTGTCTCAGTGCACCCAAAAACCCGTAACGCCGTCCGGAGGCTCCGAACGCCGTCCCAGTGTGCAACAAAACCCGGACGGCGGTCTCGCCGTCCTGCACCGCCGTCTCCTCCGGAAGCAAACCCGGACCGCCGTCCCGCCCGTCCCGGACGGCGGCCTTGAAGTTGGTTTTTTGGCTATATAAGGGAGGCGCGCCTAGGGGTTTCTCACAACCCTCCTTGCCTCCGTAACTCCAATTTCTCCGATCTCTTGCCTCCTAAGCACATCCGGGCCAGAATATTTAGCAGAAGCACACCCAGGAAGAGAAGAAACACCGCCGGTGCAAGTAGTTCGGCGGCACCACCATCCCAGGATTCATCCCAGCTGACGCCACAACACCAAGCCCGTCTGGATAATATCCAGAACTATCAGTGGCACCCCATGTTCATGCTGGACTTCAACATCCTGGCAGAGTTCGGATGGGAAGACGAGGTTCGGGCCCGCATTGACAACATCGGGTGGGGCTTCCTGCTACAACCCCCACCTGTACACGTGTACCCCAGTGCAGTACTCGAGTTTTTGGCCTCCGTCTCCTATTCCGAGGTCCCTTCCACCGTCCCGGCCTGCAACCCACCAGGATGGTGACTTATTTCATGGGTGGTACCTATCACACGACCACCCTTGATGAATTCAACATGGCCATCGGGTTCGTCAAGCCCGAGGACACCATCACCCGGAGCTACCGTGAGGCTATCTCGCTCACGGCCCACCAACCTTACCGCCTCCGAGATGTGGCGGGATCTCACGGGGCCACCACGCCGCCAACGCTCGATGAGGGGCTCCGCACCGCCCCCGGAACTTCGCATCCGCCACAAGCTGCCGGCAGTGCACCATCCACGGGAGGAAGGAGAGTCAGGGAAAGGTGTCCCTCTCTGACCTCTTTGTGCTCTACTGCATGAGCCAGAGGCGGCGCTGCAACCCTGGGTACTTCTTCCTGAGAGCCCTCAAGGACTTCGGGCACAGATCCGCAGGGGCCATCCTCATGGCTCCCCTAATCACCCCTCTAGCAAAGAGATGGGGGTGCCCCGGCAGGGAGGAACTGGCCTCCAATCTAAGACCCGAACCCATCAACGGTTCGGTCCTAGTCAGCATGGGGATGCTGATTCGCCGGGGAACCCAGTTGGCCCTACATCCCACATTGGACTTCACACTGGACCTTCAAGGGATTGTGCCGATGCAGGATATGCCCACACCTCCCGAGTCCCAGCAGCAGCAACAACAACAACAACAACCATCGCCATACACCGATGACTACGCGGGCATGCATCACCACATGAGCGATCTAGGCCAGCAGCTTTCCCAGCTGTCGGTATGGCAAGGACAGATGACTCAAAGGCAGGACGCCTTCGACGCCCGGCAGGAAGAGATGCACCAACACCTGCAAGTGATGCGGCAAGAATGGACGACATTCCAGCATGAGTACCGCGAAGAGGCCCGAGAGCAGGCGGACCTCCGATATCACTTCTACCAGCACTTCCCCGGGTCGTCTCCAGAGCATAGCCCTTAGAAATCTGTACCCAGAATGGTTGTTATAAAATTTTCATAAATAAAAATTTTATTTCCATATATCTCATTTGCCACCCTTTTGAAAAAGCCAGCGTAGAAAAAAAAAGAGCTTAAAAAAGAAAAAAGGCACACACTAAATAAAAAGCCAAAATCCAAATTCGCGAGAAAAAAGAGATAAAACCGCGAGAAAAAGGCTGGATTAAGACAAACCAACACACCAAACTTCGACTACCAAACAGAAGTCGATCAAACAAACAAGACCCACCCGACCGATCAGCAAGGGTCAGGCAACTACCAAAAGAGTCAAAAACAAAGAATCCCCAGCGACCAACGAAGCTGGATGAAACACAAAAGTCCCCAACGCAACCTGGACGACCATCAGAAGTCCAAACTCATCTACCAAACAAAAGACACTCCAGGAGCCGGCGCATGAGCTACCCGAGCAGTAAGCCGCCGCTACCACCAGTCCTATGCAGTGGACTGTACCAGCCTGATAGGGGGTTCATACCTATCAACCCACACATGCGAGAGCGCCTGGATGGCGCATGGGCCACCTGAACTGTAAGCCGCCACCACCGCCAGTCCTACACTGAGGACTGTACCAGCCTGATAGGGGGTTTATACCTATCAAACTACGCACACGATTGCACCTGGATCCCCAGTGAAGCTGCAGCTACCACCTTAATGGGGGGTTCATACCCATCCGGTCCCCAAGTGGAGTAACCAACGGACTGCACACTACCACCCTGATGGGGGGTTCATACCCATCCAGTCCCACACAACGGACTGCACACTACCAGCCTGATGGGGGGTTTATACCCATCAACCGAAGGATCGGCCACCGTCAGAAGGGGTATCCAGAGGTTCTACCATGTGTTAACCAAAGGGATCGGCTACGTCAGAAGTAGTATCCTGAAGGCGCACGACACAACATCTTTTCCCCAGAGGATCATCCGCTGCAAAGGGCGAACGATCTGAAGGACCAACCGGGCAAGAGGGTCAACTCTTTTACCTTCCTATCGATCTGTCTGGCACAACAGGCCAACAACCGATTAGTTAGGTAAAGGGGGGGCAGCTGTAGACCCCAAATTTGCCCGGCCTCCAAATAAAGGACCAGAAGACCACTATTTGAAGATGGAAGAAGCCTAACAAGCCATTAGGAGAGACTATTAGGCTCTCATACTAGGATAGGAGGTGTTTTCTGCATAGAAACAAGTTTTCTCGCCTTTAAGGGTCGAGAACGCCGTCTGGGACGCCCAGAACGCCGTCTGACCTCGCGGAAAAGGCGAGAACGCCGTCTCGCCAAGCGAGACGGTGTTCTGGCCATCTGCGAAGGAGCAGACGGCGTTCCCGACTGACCAGACGGCGTTCTGCCCCTTTCAGCAAGCCCAGACGGCGTTCCCGACTGTCCAGACGGCATTCTGGCCCTGTCAGACGAGAACGGCGTTTTGGACCCTGCCAGGCCCGAAAACCTATAAATAGGGGCTCTCTCCCCCTCATTTCCACACACCTCAAGCATTAGCTCTCCCTTCTCTCTAGATTTTCTCCCTCTAGAATCCCTCCGAGGCATTTCCGGAGTTTCTGAGCGTCTTTAGTAGAATTCTGAGCGTTCTAAATCTTCTTTAGAATCCCTCCGAGGCATTTCCGGAGTTTCTGAGATTTTGTAGAGTGAAGGGCTACCAAAACGCACCCACTTTATTGAGAGTTAATACAAAAAGCTTGCTTCGAAGGTGCAAAATTCTCTCTTCTTACTTTTACCGCTTTAATTACAAATGCTGCAATAGAAATTAGGGCCATGTAGTCATATTTTTAAATACCGCAAAATAAAAAGGGCAAAAGCATTATTTTCTAGTTCATTTACCAATAAAATAAGTTGGCCTGTCATAGGGAACCCGAAAGGGGCGTCGTAAAGGGGCTAATACCACCTTTACACGTAACTAACTCCCTTACCCAACTCTGGTTTTAATGGACCAAAGTTGGTTTTCGAAAACCAACGCCTTTTTTACCCCTTTTCCGATGTTTCCGGTAAAAACATCTGTGGCGACTCCATAGAACCCATACAAAAGTCTTTAGGGTTAGCCCAGTTATTGGACAACCCAAAGACACATTTTCGAAAACCTCGCTTTAAGTTAGCCCGGTTATCGGACGACTAAAAGCGTTGTAACCAATAAAAAACGCGATTACGAAAGAAATAAAAGAGTCGGAAAACCATCGCGTCGCTCCGACCGCCATTATCCCCCTTTCGGGACGGCGGCGACAGACGACTGACGTATGTTCCTCCAGGTTCTGGTGAATTATATTATATGAGGATATTGTTAACAATACAAAAAGGATGCATTGATTATGATAGCATAAAGACAGTCAATGGGATAACTTACCAAACTTATCAATATGCTTGCCACGCTTTGGGACTATTGGCAAATGATAGAGAATTCATTGATGCAATCAATGAAGCAAGTAAACTTGCTTCGTGCAATCAATTGAGAAAGTTGTTTGTTACATTATTAGTGATGAACACAATGTCTAAACCAGATGTTGTTTGGAATTCTACATGGAAATTGTTGGCAGATGATATTTTATATCAAAAAAGAAAGGAGTTAAATCTACCAGGTATACAAAATTTTTTATTTGTAAGTTTTAATCACTTATTTGATTGTTTATCATGTTATGTTATCTTCCAATGCAGGTTTTCAAATTGAAGAATCTGAATTGCATAATCTTTGTCTATTACGAGTAGATGAATTGCTTATGTCAAATGGTAGGTCCCTAAAAGATTATAGTTGTTTACCTCAACCTGATTTTTAGATTCATTCATATATGACAATAAATTTATTGTTGATGAACTTAATTATGATAAGGAAGAAATGAATAAAGTACATTCAACATTGTTCCAGTCATTGACTCATGAACAACTATGTGTTTATGAAGAGATCATGAGAGTCGTATTTTCAGAAAAGGGGGGTTTTTCTTTTTGTATGGATATGGTGGTACTTGGTAAGACATTCCTTTGGAAAACTTTGCCAGCTGCCATTAGGTCTAAGGGAATGATTGTTCTTAATGTGGCTTCAAGTGGAATTGCTTCTTTGTTACTTCCTGGAGGTAAGACAGCTCATTCGACATTTTGCATACCATTATTAATTAATGAGGAATCAACTTGTAATATACCTCAAGGAAGTGTTCGAGCTAAACTTTTGATGGAAACAAAACTAATTATATGGGATGAGGCTCCAATGATGAATAGATTATGTTTTGAAGCATTTGATCGAACCTTGAGGGATATTATGAAAGCAACAAATGTAGAGAATCATGATAAACCATTTGGTGGTAAAGTTATTGTGTTAGGAGGTGATTTTAGGCAAATTTTGCCTGTTGTTAGAAAAGGATCAAGACATGATGTGGTGAAGTCATCTATAAATTATTCTGAAATATGGACAAATTGCAAAGTTCTAAAGCTTACAGAGAATATGAGGTTAAATACCGCAAAAACAAATGATAGTGCAAAAGATATAAAAGAATTTGCTGATTGGATATTAAAGATTGGAGATGGAGATGTGCCTTTGAATGAAAATGGTGAAGGACATATTCACATACCCAAAGATCTTTTAATTGAAGGCAATGAAACACCTTTACTTTTATTAGTTAATTTTGTCTATCCTCATTTTGTGCATAACATGATGTATGCTGGTAATTTTGATGATGGAGCGATACTTTGTCCTACTATTGATGCAGTTGAGGAAGTTAATAATTTTATTTTATCTTTGATTCCTGGTGAAGAAAAAATATACTTGAGTTCTGATACACCATGTCAATCAGATGAGGATCAGGAAATGCAAGGTGAATGGTTTACATCTGAATTTCTTAATGACATTAAATGTTCAGGTATTCCAACTCATCGACTTAGATTAAAAGTTGGTGTTCCCGTAATGTTGTTGAGAAACATTGATCAAGCAAATGGTTTATGTAACGGAACAAGATTGCAAGTGAATGATTTGGGAAAAAATGTCATATCAGCTACTGTAATTGCTGGAAAAAATATTGGAGACAAAATCTTTATACCAAGAATGAATTTGATTCCTTCTGATCCTGGATTTCCTTTCAAGTTTCAAAGGAGACAATTTCCATTATCATTGTGTTTTGCAATGACAATCAATAAGAGTCAAGGCCAATCACTCTCTAAAGTTGGACTTTATCTTCCGCGTCCAGTATTCACCCATGGTCAGTTCTATGTGGCAATTTCTAGAGTCAAAACAAAGAAAAGACTAAAAATGCTTATATTGGATGAAGAAGGAAATGTAACATCATGTACTAAAAATGTAGTATACAAAGAAATCTTTGAAAACCTTTAAATATGTGCAGGTACACTATTATACGAAAAACTACATGTTTACTTCATTTATTTGTTATAATTTTTAATTATTTACTCTATGAAAATGCATATTTATGATGTTTATTATTGCTTCAAAATCATGCTTATTTAATGATCATAAAATTAAGTTTTATTCACAATCATATAACTATTTTACAAATTATATATTTTGTCATTATTTATTCTTTTTCTTCCTTTATTGTTTAATTGTGTAATATGTATTATGAAAAATAAAATTACAATATTTTTTACTAGATTTATCTTTTTTATGCAATATATCAAATTTATAAATTATTATACTAATTTATTTTGATTTGTTATTATTGCATATTATTCAAATGTGTTACATTATATTATAATCATTATGTTATTATAGAAGGTATTTTTTAAATTTTGTATGATATAATTTTATTGATTATATTTTGTATTTATTGTAAGTTTTTTTTTATTTTATACAATTTTTTTAACATAATTTTTTCATTTAACATTTTTCAAAAATCCCGTGCGTTGCACGGGTTATGATACTAGTACTTTCTCAATTTGAGTTCGATGGTGACGTAAGTGCTAACACTTCACAACTTTTTCATTTACAACCATACTAGTGGCAGGAAACATGGGTAACAAAACTAAAAAAACCACTCTTATACTTGAACAAATAATAATTAAGGTAATATTCCATAATTAAATTTTTTTTACTGAATTAACTTTTTATTAATTAATTAACATTTCTTTCCTTTATGGAAAAATTGTTTTAAAAGAAAAATTATGAACATATATTAATAGGATTATATAGAGTTTGATAAATTAATACGATTATATAGATTTTGATACATAAATAAAATTAAATCTATAAATATATGTAAAAAAGTAAACTAATTTTAAAATAAATATTTATATAGTTTCTATTGTAAAAAAGTAAACTAATTTTAAAATAAGTATTTATATAGTTTCTATTGTTATTAACGTAATATTCATACAAATTTGCAAATAGATATATATTTTTATATAGCTATTTAATTTTAAAGAAGATAGTTTATGAAAGATGTCTTACAAAATAAATAAAATCGATATTTTTTACTCCTTTTTGTTCGAAGGTTTAAGCAGAAAATTGGTTAAATTTTGATTATTATATTACTAAGTATTTAATATTTATTATAAATTTTACAGTAAGAAATATATATATATATATATATATATATATAATAGAAAATTTAAGTTAATTAATATAAATGATAAGGATATGTTACATGTTATTGTGGAATCGAGAAATATGATCGATTGGTAAATCGGTAAGATAGACAAAAGAAATCATTCGATGTCCAATTGGAAGCACGTAGTACATAACATTGAGAAGCACGATCGAAAATTGGGTGAAGGATAACCAAAATGCTTGTTGTCGAATAAAAAACTAAGAAACTAGAATCATATGATGTTAAGGTTAAACCCAAAGCAATGCAAAGTGTTCGATATCATCGAAGGCGAAGGGAACATGGACATCGAAACTCTGGACAAACCACAAAGAGAAGAATAAGTCAAACGCACGTATAGAAAGCAGTTCTGGAACCATGGAAGGAGTCGAGGATCGTGAGAACGTGGGAAACTGTAGAATAAGAAACCGTCATGCACGAAAGAACGTGGTAGCAGTCTTATTAACTGTTCCTGGAAGGCTTAAAGGAGGCCCTATAAATAGAGCAAAGAAAGGAAGGAAAAAGGGGGGCGGAAATTGGCAGAGAACAGAATCAGTAGTGAAAAGTCTACCGGAGAAACGACGAACACCATGAAGCTTCTGGCAATCTGGATTTCCTTGCTCACCGAGTACATTTACCGCTTTACGTATTTTCCTTGGTAATTTACTTTAATGCAATTTAAATTCGATAATTTTATGTTTACGTACTCTTGATTCTTAGTCATTTCAATTCAATGAAAGTTTAAGTTTCTGTATTTTCGATTTCCTGTCATTTACTTTTCTTGCAATTTCGATTTATTGCCATTTACATTTCCTGCACATTTCGATTTCCTGCCATTTATATTTGCACTATTTTCGATTCCTCGTCATTTACAATTAATGCAATTTTGGGGTTTTTGCACTTTATATTTTCTTGCAATTTAATGTTCTGTTTCTCGATTTGATACTTTACTGTTTTCAGTACTTTAAATACAAAATACCAAAAACAGTTTTCTTGATATCTTGTGATTTTCGATTCTCATACACGTTTTCGATTGAAAGTCAGACTGCTAGCCTAAGTAAAAAGAACTTACGTGGGAGGATTTCGATTAGGACCATAATACTGTTTAGAATCGAAATCGATCGAAATTCCACCAGAAACAAATTGGCGCGCCAGGTAGGGGATCTTGTGTCGAGATACACAAAATTGGTTAGTTCGAGAGTGTATGAGATTAAGGAGTGGGAGAGTCATGAGTCACAGTTCATCAAGTAACCAGAGGAACAGTGAGGGATTAAATGGGTCACACCCACCAAATACTGGGGGGCAAAGCCATAATGGGAACGCGCCTGTAGTATCGACAACGGTAAGTATGTCGATACCCGTGAGTAATGAACAAAATTCAGGCACTTTAGCGAATACTCAAATAGGATCTAGTGTGGTTGCACCAAATAATATGCAAACTATAGGAAATCCCACAACTACATATGTAGGGCCACGTATGAGTGTAAGACCGCCCGGGTTTTCACTTAATAGTGTAAGTGGGGCTGGAACTTCTTCAGTGCATAGGAATTCGAGATATAACTTAGGAATGTCCCAAACACTAGGTATGCCGCAAAATTTTGGAATTCCTCCGAATTCAGGGACATCTCAAAACTTAGTAATTCCCCAGACAGGGAGTGGACAGAATGTAGGCACACAACAGATATCTCCAAATCTAGATCATAGGGGAAACTTAGAGCATGGGAGACATGTATTCGACAGAGACTATCATCGATCTAATTTTGATTCTATTGAAAACATGGGTACCGGAATATCTAGTAATTCATTAGGGGTACTTAGACAACAAATGGATGAGAGTAATTTTGAAATGGTGAATATGTTATCACAACAGTTGACCACAGTCTTAAATCCATTAGTGCAAAACACTAATGCTAGTTTTGAGATATTAGCGGACCAAATGTCACGAATCGGGGATGCATTGGCTATACCTCGACAAACGAGGGTAGAAAATCATGCTACTAATAATCCCCCGTATCTATTGAGGAGGAATAGAAACAATGATCAACATCAACATAGGGGAAATGAGTACCAACATGTGAGGAATGACCCGTATGGGAATTTGAACGAAGGATTTCAAAATATACACAATCAGATACATGTTAGGACAAAGGATGAATTTACAAGGGATGGAATTTAGACCACCCAATCAGACATATTTTGTGTCACCTTTCCCCAATGCGATTCTCGAGACGGAATTACCTCGAGGATACAAAGTGCCCAAATTCACTAAATTTGCTGGAGAAGTTGGTGAATCGACTATCGAGCATGTGGCTCGATATCAGATCGAATGCGGGGATTTAGCGATGAGTGAAGAATTAAAGATGAAATATTTTCCTAGTTCTTTGACTAAGAATGCTTTTACTTGGTTCACTTCATTACCGCCCAATTCGATATATAATTGGTTGCAGTTAGAAAGAAATTTTCATGAACAATTCTTTAGAGGAGAGACCCAAGTAAGTCTAATCGATTTGATGAACATAAAACGATACAATCATGAAAGTATAGATGATTATTTGAATCGATTTAGACAAATGAAATCAAGATGCTTTACTCAAATTCCTGAATATGAATTAGTCAGAATGGCCTCTGCAGGTTTAGAATTCTCGATTAGGAAAAAACTAGTCAATTTACCATTGAATGACATGGCTTAATTAGCTGATAAAGTGAGAAGAGTGGAACAAATAGAGTATGAGAAACAAAGGTATAAGAAATATGAGAAACCTTTGAAAAAGGAAAGAATATCATACATAAATGATGTATATGAGACGGATAACATGACAGAAAATGATATTGAAGAAATTGTCGATGAGAAAGTAAACATAGCAGAACTCAAAGTAGGGGCTCCATATACTTGTAAATTGCTACAAAAAAATGAAGTCAAAGATAAAATGGCAAATTGAACATATACTTTTGATGTAACAAAAGCAGACAAAATCTTTGATATTCTATTGAAAGATAGACAGATTAAGTTGAGTGATGATCATAAACTGCCGTCTGCAGAACAAAGGAATGGTCGAAAATATTGCAAATTTCATAATGTTTATGGACATTGGACTAACAATTGTATACATTTCAGGAACACAATCCAAGATGCGATCGATCAAGGAAGGTTGAGGTTCGAAGAAATGACAATGAAAGTTGACACGAGTCCATTCGAGGCTCAAGTAGGATACCTCGAATCCCAAACGGGCATTACTGATGATGTCCGATTAACAAATTCGGCCTTTATAGGCATGGTAGATGTCACTGAGGACATCGATCCTAAGCATGTCAGGATGGATGTATCTGAGGAAGATATGGAATTTGACCTGAGTGAATTCGAGAAAGAATTTGAAAAGGAAATATACCCTCAATCAGGAGATTCTCTCATTGAATTTTTGAATAGAAAGAAGGAAAAAGACGAGGATGTGTCATTATGTCCACGTTGTAGTGCGGTTTTCGATAAATCGACTGCCAAAGCTTTCGAACGAACGAGATGAAGAAGATCGAAAACCAAAATAAAAGGAAAAATGACAAAGTAGATCAAACAGTCCGATCAACAATCGAAGAAAGTCAACAGAAATCCGTTGGTTCTGGTGTTAGTGAAAATCAAAGGCAATGGATCAGAAGAGAAATGTATCCTTCTCGAGGAGGAAAAAGCAGACTTCAAAGCCATGATGTCTTTGAGAGATTGTCATACGATGAAGGGTCGAACACTGGATTCCCAAGATTCCAAAGGAGGTTCCGAGGAAGGCCCTGGAGAAGAGGAGGGAGGATCCCTTATTGGAATAATTATAGAAATTTCGAAGAGAATATTGTACCGATGGATAGTCAATATGCAAGAGAATATTTCGATGATAAGAATGAGGGTACATGGGACGAGCATAAAATCGGAGTAATATCGATACTACCAGCAGAATATGTTAGTGAATATCAAGAGTACCAAGAACAAAGAGATGTCGAGCGAGAAGATGACTTCTATTCAGAAAACATGAGGCCAAAAATAACATGGGTAACACAAACCTCATGTGAAGTTCCTCATAGAGACGCTGCTTTCATCGATCCCCCATCCGAGGAAATGAGGTTCCACTTGAAACCATTATTACTGAACATTGAGATTCAAGGACAGATGGTGAATAGAGTCCTTGTCGATGGTGGAGCAGCAGTGAATATACTGCCAATTACTATGCTAAAGAAATTTGGCATTGAGCTAAAAGACTTAGTCAAACACAATATTATGATTTCCGATTTCAGCGGAAAGACGTCAAGTTCAGAAGGTATGATTGCCTTAGACGTAAAAGTGGGCACTTACTCGAGACCTACTGTATTTGTTGTGGTCCAGTCACATGCCAATTTCAATGCATTACTTGGCAGGGAGTGGATTCATGGAGTCGGAGCTGTGCCTTCGACAGCTCATCAAAAATTATTTATGTGGAATCGAGATGGACATCTCGAAGTAATCCCAGGAGATCAGCACGAATTTGTAACATTTGTATCTTAGGCTGGTCGAGCACTGCAGAATCTGGCGCTTGCTCAACCATTCACTTCGAAACAGTCGAAGATTTTAATTCAAAATTGCACGAGGAGTGTTTCCTAGAGATGAATGAGAAGAAAGGATTCGTCATGATCAAAGAGGGGGCCAACCTCAAAGTGGCCGGTGAAGATGAATAGAGAATACGAAGAGTTCTTGGCTCGATTGGGAAAATATGAAGATGGAAAGAAGAGCCAAGAAAGTAGTAGTAGTAGTAAAATATGGATAAATAAGTCGATTCACTCGACCATAGTTGCAAATAATAGCGATCAAGTTATACTTGATTGTATTTATGATTATGCTCCTTTAGGTTTTGAAAAACCCATTACATCAAGTTACAAGAAAGTCGAGGCTCAGGATCCACTAGAAGAAATTAACTTGGGGAGTGTAGAAAAACAGAAACCTACGTATAATAGCAAGTATCTCGAAAAAGAATTAAAGAAAGATATGATTTCCTTGTTAAGAGAATATAAGGACTGCTTCGCTTGGGAATACGAAGAAATGCCTGGATTGGATCGAAATCTTGTCGAGCATAGATTACCCATCATCGAAGGAAGAAAGCCGATAAAACAAGCACCGAGAAGATTTGCACTCGAGGTTATGAGTAAAATCAAAGAAGAGGTTGAAAGACTCTTGAAAGCAAAATTCATCGAAGCTGCTAGGTATGTTGATTGGATTTCTAATATTGTACACTGTTATTAAAAAGAATGGTAAAATGAGAGTGTGTATCGATTATCGAGATTTGAACTTAGCCACTCCTAAAGATGAATATCCTATGCCAATAGCCGATATGTTAATAGATGCGATAGCGGGTAATGAAATGTTGAGTCTTTTAGATGGCTATTCGGGATATAATCAAATATTTGTGTCTGAGAATGATATAGCTAAAACAGCTTTTCGATGCCCGGGGGCATTAGGTACTTATGAATGGATAGTCATGCCATTTGGATTAAAAAATGCTGGTGCAACATACCAGAGAGCAATGAATATAATTTTTCATGATTTGATCAATGATTTTATACAAGTTTACATAGATGACATTGTTGTTATATCGAAAGAAAAACATCAACACTTAAGTAATTTGAGAAAATCTTTCGAGAGAATGAGAAAATATGGATTAAAAATGAATCCTTTGAAATGTGCCTTTGGTGTATCTGCTGGAGAATTTTTAGGATTCATAGTTCATGGAAAAGGTATTGAGATCGATAAAAATAAAGCAAAAGCTATAATCGGTACTTCTGCTCCAAAAACTAAGAGACAGTTGCAGTCACTCTTAGGAAAAATAAATTATTTGAGAAGATTTATTTCTAATTTGGCTGGCAAAACTTATGTTTTTTCGTCTTTGTTAAATTTGAAAAAAGAAGCAGAGTTTAAGTGGAAGGAGGAACATCAAGAAGCTTTCGAGCAAATCAAAATGTTGCTGACAAATCCTCCTATTCTGATTCCAGTAAAGAGAAACAAGTCATTAAAGTTATATGTATCAGCGTCAGATCGAACGATAGCCAGTTTATTAGCACAAGAAGATGAGAATGGTGTAGAATGTGTTGTGTATTATCTAAGTAGAATTTTGAATGATGCTGAAACTCGATATAGTGATATCGAAAAATTTGGATTATGCTTGTATTTCTCTTGTACAAAACTCAAGCATGTAATGAAGCCTCATGATGTAATGGTTTATTCCAGAAATAATATTTTGAAGTTTCTTTTATCGAAACCGATTATGCATAATAGGATAGGAAAATGGGTGTTAGCTTTAACGAGAATTCTCATTATTCTTCGAATCTTTAAAATCGATGAAAGGTCAAGTAATCGCCGATTTTATGGCTGAACATACGAGTTGGATCTACTCGATAACTTATTCATTGAAATAAGTAAATGGATAATGTATTTCGATGGATCAAGTACATCGAACAAATCTGGAGTAGGAATTCTTATTATTTCTCCAAACAATATCCCGACTAAAGTATCATTGGAGATTAAACCCATTTGTTCGAATAATGAAGCCGAGTATGAAGCTTTGATAGCGGGTCTCGAGACTTTAATTAAGTTAAAAGCTCGACATGTAATTATTAGAGGTGATTCGCAATTAGTGATCAAACAAGTGCGGAAAGAGTATAAATGCGTTAATACCAACTTGATCAGATACTTGGAAAGAGTGATGACTTTAAAGAGAATGTTCGATGATATAACATTCGAATACATTCCTCGAGAATTCAATCAAGAAGCCAATGACTTAGCGCAAATTGCCTCGAAGTATAAGATATCTCCGGAACATTTGCAGGAAATGATTCAAATTAAAGAGAAACTACCTTGGGAAAATGAAATTTTACAAATTGACGACTTAGATGACCAAGATTGGAGAAAATCGATCATAGAATACCTGCAAAACCCCAATGGGAGAACTGACAAGAAAATCAAGTATCGAGCGGTGAAATATGTGTTGTTAAATGGTGAGTTATATAAGAGAGGAATCGACGGAGTATTACTTAGATGTTTAGGGAATGATGATGCTTACTTAGCAATGGCTGAAGTACATAACGGAATATGTGGTGCTCACATGATAGGTCAGAAAATGAAATGGACATTAACTCGACAAGGTTATTATTGGCCTTCGATTTTAAAAGATTGTATCGAGTATGCTAAGTCCTGTGAAGAATGTCAAAAGTTTAGTCCCATACAACAGGTGTCCGCTAGTGAATTACACTCGATCATAAAACCTTGGCCTTTTAGAGGTTGGGCTATAGACTTAATCAGACAAATTTTTCCACAATCATCGAAAGGGCATAGATATATAATCGTTGCTGTCGATTACTTTTCAAAATGGGTAGAAGCAATACCATTAAAGGATGTTGATCAGCGAGGATGTAATTGGTTTTATTGAAGAATACATCGTTTATCGATTTGGGATCCCACGATCTATCACTACGAGACGGAGGGACGAGTGTTTCTTGGTAGAAAGATAGCTAAATATGCTTGAATCGAGAAATATTCAATTATTAACATCAACTCCATATTATGCTCAGGCTAATGGGCAAGTCGAAGCAATTAACAAGGTGATTATCGGGTTAATCAAAAAACATGTTGGTAATAAACCAAAAACATGGCACGAAACGTTATTGCAAATTTTATGGGCTTATCGAAATTCACCTAAGGACTCTTTACAAAATACTCCATACAAACTGGTGTATGGACACGATGCAGTTTTGCCTATCGAGATAAATATCGAGTCGAATCGAATACAAAGGCAGAATGATTTACCCAGTTGTGATTATTGGAGTTTGATGAATGATGAATTAAATGAACTCGATGAAACAAGGTTACAAGCGTTGAATAGCATGATTTTACAAAAGAATCAAATTGCTCGAGTGTACAATAGAAAAGTTCGAAAGAAGATGTTTAATGAAGGTGACTTAGTATGGAAAACAATTCTGCCAATGGACAAGAAATGTAAAAATTATGGGAAATGGTCACCAAATTGGGAAGGACCTTTCGAAGTTATTAAAGTATTATCGAGCAATACTTATTCGATTGTCGATTGGTATAACAAAGATAAAGTGATGTCAATAAACGGAAAGTATTTAAAGGTATATAAGCCTCGAGTAAGAGAATTAAACATTCAAAAATTAAATTGAATAATATTCTACAAAGATAAGTATCGAGTCTTAAGTTGATCAAAATCTATTAACAATTGATTCCAAGATGAAGAAATCGAGTGCTCCTCGACGGTCAGATCTTGTTTGCGCTCTATGCTCTGCCCCAATGATAATACGACTTCTTTTGCAGAGGATTTGATCGTATTTATCTCTGAAGCAACAAAATCCTTTTGCAATTTAAGTTGAGCGAGTCTCTTCTCTAGCTGCTCGATCTCGCAATCAATCGAAGCTTGTGTAGACAATGCCTCCGCCAGCTTCAACTTCTGAGTCTTTAACAAATTTGATTTTTCAACCTGGAAGGAGGCAATGTCGGAGAGCTTAGTCGAAATTGATTGTTTTTTCTTCCTCGCCGCATATGCCTTAATGAACAAATCGGCAGCCGCCGCGACCTCCGCATCGAGACCCATTGGAAGATCATCATCAGGACACGTCTCGAGGGCAGTGATGATATCTTGGAACTGCTTTTTCTTGTCACGCGACTCCACCAAAATTTCGAGGGGCGAGGAATAAAAGAAAGATCGGAAGCGTTGCTTCAGCTGGTATGGTCCTTCAGTTGAAGTCATGGGCGTCTTAGAAGAGCTCGACGGTGTCGCTTCTGTAGATAATAGAATATCGAGGATAGAAAAAGGGTCTTCTTCGATTGCAGCTCGATATTCTAGCACAGTGCTTGGAGCAGGCACATCTATCTCTGGTAATGACGCCAGAGCAACTCGATAGGAGGCATCGCAAAAGGAGGAGAATCCTCTTGCTCCGCAGAAACAGGGGAAGGAGAGCCTTGGACTTCGATTATTGGAATATTTACTGAAAAGAAAGAAATCGAGAATGTAAATCGAGAGGTTCATAATAGAATGAAATGAAAAAGTGACAATGAAAAGTATAAATACCAGGGGGAGGTAGAGCAAGTGGTACCGAGGCAGGAGGAAGGATCTGTACAGCCTCAGGTTGCTGTAAATCGAAAACCATTATCAGAACAAGAAATGCACAAAAAGTCAAAGCAATCATACAAAGGTATATAAGATACCTCAATGAGGGGTGTTAATAGTTGAGATTCGACATTCGTCGATACAGTCTCCGATGGAAGATCCTGAAAATCAAATTTTAAAACATGTTATAAATTTCATTGAGACTTAAGAACATAGAATTTGTATAAAAAAGGAAACTTACGTGACTTGAACGAGTGGCAGGCGTTGTTGTCGTAGGGATCGTATTAGAGTCCGTCGATAATGGATCGAGAGTAATTGGTTGAACAGATCGAGGACTCTTCGATTTTTGTTTCTGAAAATAGAAGATCGAAAAGAGATAAGTATAAGAATATGGATTGATCAGACAGAAAAATGAATAGGACAAAACAGAAGTCGAAAGGAACCTTCGATTTTTTCGAAGAAGTAGGAATGGTGGCCGAGCGTCTGCGTTTTCTGACTAAGGTTGATGGGTCCGATTCATCTGAGGATTCCCAGTCCTCTTGCCTCTTCTCTTGACCCTTCTCGACAGCGGCGACCTTGGTAGATTTCGAAACTGCCAATAAAAGAAGACAGATTAGCTTATAATATACAAAATAAAAAAAAAAGTATAAGAAAGCAGTAAAATCTCACCAAAAGGTGATGGAGTCAAAATCTTGACTCGGTCGATATGTACAAGCCAGGGAGGCAAAAGAGCCTGAGGGATCTCAGTTCTCGAACCCATTTAGGATGAGTTAATGGTTTGGCAAGTCCAAAAGGAGCTGTGGGAAAAGTGGGAAGGCGATTTGGACAATACATTTCAAAAGGGGTTCTACCTAGAGGATTGATTATTTTGTGGTTCGATCGATTAGCGTCTGTTTTATTGGATAAGGAGATAACAGCATCATAATAGGTTGATTCTAATTTCAGTGGGGTGTAACATATTTGATAAAAGTTCTCGAATCGAGATATTTGAAGACAGTGGAAGTGTGTACCTTTCTTCGATTTTGACTTGTCCTGCAACACAAGAGAAGGTTGAGCAGTCAGTTTCTGTCGAACTTCATCAAAAGTAGCATGACTACTCGAGAACCAACCAGTCCACCATTGAGAAAAACCCACAGTAGATAAGTAATTCGACTCGAAAGCATAGGGGTAAAAGTGCATCGAGGTTTTCGGTAAAAGCTCAACAAGCTCCCGACTAATTGTGGATTCAGTTAACTTGGACTTTGGGGAGGTATCAAGGGAGAAGAAAGGCAAAGATTGGCTCAAACCAAATTGTCTCGAGAAAAGTTGGGGGTAATAGGTGACAAGCCTAAAATCTTTCGATTGAAAACCCGATACCAACACATCGTGGGTCAAATAATTACTCCATATATCTATCAGCTCCGATTGCAACCCAGGAGTCGAGACAGGGAATTTAGACTTAAACCAACTTGGTCCCCTAAGTCGGTCACTTATTTGTCCAAGATGTACGGTAAAGGGGGCCAAGGTTGAATCGAAGGAAAACTTTGTCAACAAAAAATTCAGATATCTACAATAAGCCGCTTCATCAGGCTTATGGCGAGGATGGCGAGAAGATAACCGAGCACCTTCTATATTTATACTGAGGGGAATGGTGGAGGTCGGGGGAAGGATGCTCTCAAAAATCGAGGTGAGCCACAACTGTACAAACCAAATGGGGCCAGAAAAGTTCCCCGATGCTTTAGGAGTACTCAAAATTTCGACGGCTTCGTCGAAAGCAGCATATACATGGGCTAGCAGAAGTTTAGCCAAACATATCCTAGGCTGGCCTATATGTAAGAGATATGCAAGGTCAAAAAGATGGGGGGAAATTTGGATCGATCGGGGGCAGAAAACGTGGGTACATAACCAGTACACCAAAAAAGCTATGTGCTCCTCTTCAGTCACCGTTATCAAGTCGTCATCAACAAAATGCCTCTCAAGGAAATGTCCGTAAGCTTTCGATTCCCAATCGATCTTTAATCTTAGAGAGTTATCCGAAGGACATGTACCCTTGAAGTATTTTTCCCCCCGTAGGTTTCAAGCCAGTAATAGCCGCGATTTCAAAAAGGGTGGGTGAAAGGGGGCCACAAGGTAACTCCAAAGCATGTAAATCCTTGTTCCATAAATGCACCGCGGGTAGAAACATTGCCATGTCCAAAAACGACAGATCGCATCGAGACAGGTGCAAAAGGTCAAAAATCCCAACATCCTTCCAGTGGCTCCCAAACTTAGTTTTTACCCTATCAAACCACCTAATGAAGGAAGGTTTTTTAGAAGGAGGGCCTGTTCTATATACTTTAGAGGTAAGATTCAAAAAATCAACCCTAACTTCAGGATGATGAATAAGAGCCGGGCTAATCGAGAGGTTGAGAGGGGAGAAAATGTCATCTATAGGACGAAGAGGACCCCCAAAAGCAAAATTAACCCCCTCAGCAGTGTAAGGAATAAGTACCTGCGTTTCAGCAATTTTGCGGGAAGCCTCCTCCATCAAAGGGATTGGAGCAAACTTTTGGTTATTAATCTCCAGAAGAGGAGCCGTCAGCAAAGGAAGAGGTGGAGCCGAAAAATCAGAAGACTTGGAGGAGGTGGCCATCTCAGTAACTGGTAGGATGAAGAAGAGTAAGACAAAAGATGAAAGCGCAAGGATGAAGACGAGCTCAAGGAAGACGATGAAGGTGCAAGCAGAGGGTAAAAGTTCGCGTAAAAAACCAAAGTAAAAACCAAGGGAGAGGTTAAGGGGAAAATCGCCTAGGGAGCTGGAATGACAGACGCGAAAGGTAATAAATGTAGCGTACTGTAAAAGCAACAGACTGACATGATGGCGACGTAAAACGGAAAGGAAAACCTAAAACCCTTCTAACCCTAGAACCCCAGAAAACCTAAACCCTAAAGTTCCATAGGCTTCCAAACGTTAAGGCGGGAATATTGAAAGAATATAAACTGAAATCATTCATATTCTTTCAAGGGGGCATTTTGTTATTGTGGAATCGAGAAATATGATCGATTGGTAAATCGGTAAGATAGACAAAAGAAATCATTCGATGTCCAATTAGAAGCACGTAGTACATAACATTGAGAAGCACGATCGAAAATTGGGTGAAGGATAACCAAAATGCTTGTTGTCGAATAAAAAACTAAGAAACTAGAATCATATGATGTTAAGGTTAAACCCAAAGCAATGCAAAGTGTTCGATATCATCGAAGGCGAAGGGAACATGGATATCGAAACTCTGGACAAACCACAAAGAGAAGAATAAGTCAAACGCACGTATAGAAAGCAGTTCTGGAACCATGGAAGGAGTCGAGGATCGTGAGAACGTGGGAAACTGTAGAAAAAGAAACCGTCATGCACGAAAGAACGTGGTAGCAGTCTTATTAACTCGTTCCTGGAAGGCTTAAAGGAGGCCCTATAAATAGAGCAAAGAAAGGAAGGAAAAGGGGGCGGAAATTGGCGGAGAACGGAATCGGTAGTGAAAAGTCTACGGAGAAACGACGAACACCATGAAGCTTCCGGCAATCTGGATTTCCTTGCTCACTGAGTACATTTACCGCTTTCGTATTTTCCTTGGTAATTTACTTTAATGCAATTTAAATTCGATAATTTTATATTTACGTACTCTCGATTCTTAGTCATTTCAATTCAATGAAAGTTTAAGTTTACGTATTTTCGATTTCCTGTCATTTACTTTTCTTGCAATTTCGATTTATTGCCATTTACATTTCCTGCACATTTCGATTTCCTGCCATTTATATTTGCACTATTTTCGATTCTTCGTCATTTACAATTAATGCAATTTTGGGGTTTTTGCACTTTATATTTTCTTGCAATTTAATGTTCTGTTTCTCGATTCGATACTTTACTTGTTTTCGATACTTTAATTACAAAATACCAAAAACAGCTTTCTTGATATCTTGTGATTTTCGATCCTCATACACGTTTTCGATTGAAAGTCGATCGCTAGCCTAAGTAAAAAGAACTTACGTGGAAGGATTTCGATTATGACCATAATACTTGTTTAGAATCGAAATCGATCGAAATTCCACCGAAAGCAGTTACCAAGCTCCATGATAATTTAATAAAATCTAAAAAATTAACTATGTCTTACTTTTTATATTAACTCAATAATTTTTATATCAATACATTAAATATAAAAAATTATATTTATTGATAATTAATTGATTAACTTTAATCAATTAATTTAATTATCTAATTGGATAAATTGATTATTTAAATTATATCATAGTATGTTTTAATAAATTCTTTTTTTTATAAGAATAATTTTAATTCGTTATAAACTCTCCAGGTTTTAATAAAAAAATTAGGTTTTAATAAAAATTTAAGAATAATTTCAATTAGTCACAACCTTGCCGCTATTTTTATGTAACCACAAAATTCGTTATGAACTCGCCAGGTTTTAATAAAAAAATTAGGCTTTAATAAAAAAATTAAGAATAATTTCAATTCGTTACAAAGTCGCCAGCATTTCTGCGTGACCACAAAATTAAACTGTCGTTTCTGTGTAACCACAAAATCAAACCGCCGTTTACGTGTAACCACAAAATCAATTTTTAGGTAAATTTTTTTATAAAATAAATTGAACGTGCTATAAAATGAAGCAATTAGTTTCTACTCAAAAAAAAAGAAATTTCAAAATCTATGCCCATATTGCCATTGCCATCACAATGAATTTATAATCCACACAATAAAATTTCAATATCTATGCCCATATTGCCATGACTGACATGCCCCCTGCACCTAACAAAACTGCCAGAAAAGCCAAAACCATGAGCTTTGTACTCCCTTGTAGCTTAGGCCCCGTAAAATCAGAACCCAATAGTTCAACAAGCGCCATATAGTTTAAAAGTCCTGCAGATACAGCATTCAGAACCCCCTCCACGATAAGCGAGGTTGAACTCATGTCGCTATACACATTCAACAATGCGATCCCCAATGCAATCCCAAAGGGCGTTGTCGTAGAGAAAAAGAAAACCAAAATAGCTTTCATCTTCATTCCATATTCAGCCTGTCACAGATGAATAAACTGTTGGCAAAATTTGGGTCATGTATATATATGATACATATTTAAATGTGTTAGGGTCATTATTTATTAAGCCAAATAATAAAGTGATCTGAATAAATTAATGTTTTGGCTAAAGGCATATGTCATGAAAATATGATTGTGTAGAGACCATAGTAGTAATTTTTAATTTGATGAGGGCTAAATTGAAAATACTAAAACTTAAGTAATTAACCTAATTTTGGTTATATAAAGGTCATGGCTCCTTCGAGAAGACACGAGATAGAATACTGATACTGATCCCGTTCTTTTCTTTCTATCCCCATCGAGAGAGAAAATCCATAGTAGAAATACAGTGCTTCTTCGGTGGAAGACCATAAGATCAATTCAAAGGGCTCTACAAAGAATATTATGGTTAATTCGAGTACGCTTTCGCATTTAGTTTATATAACATGTTTTCAGTATGAGATTATAAATATGTTTGATCATTAGAAGAAGATCATAGTCAATTACAGTTTAACCTAACAATTGGTATCAGAGCAACCCATACTTGATTCATGTTTGTATTTGGAAATTACATTTAAGAAAATTCAGATTCTGGCTAATAATAACCCTAGTTAGAGTATAATCTTCCAATTTTATAAACCCTACGTTCAAATTTGGGGTAAAATCCCCAATTTTAAAACCTAGTTTCGAATTTGGGGTATATTCCCAAATCCGGCGAGAATTATAGGAGCGTGCAGGTTTTTTTTGCGCGTGAATGAACTTGGGGAGAGAATAAAAATTTTTTTTTGAAGTGGGTGAGTTGAACGAATTGGTGGGTTATTTAGGGCAACTAGAGGAGAGTCTCGAAAAGTTGATTCTTTTGTTCGTGAATAGAAGAAGGAGAATGGAGGGAAGTGGCTTGCGGTGGTTGTTAACACCGGTGCCGCCAAGTTACCTCGGTCCACTAACCCGTTTCTTGACCCGGGGCAACTTAGTCCGGTCCCACGGGTAGATTATGCGTCTTTCCTTTGGAGAATGGCTAAGGGAGAGTGACGGCCTCCGTCCATGAGTGCACGATGAATAAGAATGGAGGATTTTGAGGAGAGAGAAAATAAAACGTTGGGATCCTTCTGGGGAATTCCTGGCATCTGTCAGTGAGGACTCTGTCAGGGTTTGGACTCTTGGATCAGGGGAGTGTGTTCACGAGCTTAGCTGCAATGGCAACAAGTTTCATGCATGCGGTGGTCCCCACGAAAATTAACATTCCAGTAAATTCATGCGGTGGTCCCCACACGAGAATTAACATTCCAGTAAATTAACAACTAAAGAATTGGGTGCATGTGGTGTCACAGGAGAATTAATATTCCAGTGTTAATTCTTGCGCAACATGATTTTATTAGTTAAAATATTCAGTTTTATTATATAAATAAAATATTTTATTTTGGTAGTTTAATATTTTTGTGAGCAAATTGAGTCAAGAAGTTACCAAAGTAACATCTCTTGAATTGGGTAGTTCGTGAAAAATATTGAATGTTAGTGTTTGTAGTATATTCATGCGAAGTATTAGTAGCCTAAAGGAAGATTAATATTTAGTCAATTGCACACACACTTGTAATGATAAACATGTGATAATTATAAGGATTTGCTTTGTCGATGATAAATCAATCTAAAGACTGGTTTGTTGTTAGACGTGCTTTATTATCAATGTTTGATTATTACAACAAGATACCTCTAGCAGTTAATATTACTGTCCAAAGACTTGATATTGATGGTGCATTGGGTGTCTTGAGATGGGTTAAACCATTATTTGAATATATATTTTATTTATAATTATTTATTTTTTATAATGTGAGCATAATTAGTTTATTTCTTTTGTTCTAATCCAGCTACAAATGCTTCTGTATCTGCCAACTTAAATTATGTTCCGATCCTCAATAGTATGTTTCCTACTTTGGTCCGTTCGAAGTCAATTTAGCGTCAGTACCTAGTAACACTTGGTGGTTAGACTCGTGTGCAACTACTAACATCAGATGTTTCTATAAAGGGTTGCCTAAGCTACCGAAGCCAATTGATTCTGAAAGATGGATATATGTTGGAGATGGCAAATCGGTAGAGGTGGAAGCCATAGGGCATTTTAAATTGTTATTGAGTACTGGTTTTTATTTGGATTTGAAAGACACTTTTGTTGTGCCGTCATTTAGACAGAATTTGGTTTCAGTTTCTTATCTGGACAAATTAGGTTATTTGTGTTCATTTGGAAACAATAAGTTCAGTTTGTCTTTTAATTCAGATATTATTGGAACTGGTTCACTTTTGCCTTATGATAATCTGTATTTACTTGATACTGTGACCACCTATAATGAAACCCTTAATACAGAATCACGGGGTACTAAACGTAAAATTGATGATACTCACTCAGGAGCATTATGGCACAGGTGCTTAGGTCACATCTCTAAAAATAGAATTGAACGACTTGTGTCAACTGGAATCTTAGAGTCCATTGACTTCACAAACTTTGATGTTTGTGTTGAATGCATTAAGGGCAAACAGACCAAAGCGAAGAGATCAGGTGCATATAGAGCTACAGACGTCTTAGAGTTGATACATACGGATATTTGTGGGCCATTTCCTACACCTTCGTGGAATAGTCAACAATACTTTATATCATTCATAGACGATTACTCACGATATGCATACTTATTCCTTATACATGAAAAGTCACAATCTCTAGACGTGTTCAAAATATTTAAAGCTGAAGTTGAAAATCAACTCAATAAAAGAATTAAGTCTGTCAGATCTGATCGTGGTGGTGAGTACTATGGCAGATTTGACGGGTCAGGTGAACAACGTCCAGGACCTTTTGCCAGGTACCTAGAGGAGTGTGGAATTGTCCCACAGTATACCATGCCGGGATCACCTAGCATGAATGGTGTAGCTGAAAGACGAAATCGAACTCTTAAAGATATGGTCAGGAGTATGATTTGTCATTCCACCTTACCGGAGTCACTCTGGGGAGAGACACTAAAGACGGCAGCTTATATTCTGAACAGAGTACCAACTAAAGCAGCGACCAAAACACCTTATGAGCTTTGGACTGGGCGACAACCTAGTCTGAAGCATTTCCATGTGTGGGGATGTCCAGCTGAGGCAAGGCCTTATAAGCCAAATGAAAAGAAATTGGACTCCCGAACAGTAAGTAGTTATTTTATTGGTTATGCTGAAAGATCCAGGGGATATAAATTTTATGATCCCACATTAAAGACAATTTTTGAGACGGGAACTGCTACGTTTTTTGAGGATATTGAGTTTGGGGGGAAGAATAAAATCAGGAACTTTGTCTTGGAGGAAGAATCGGTAACAATTCCAGAACCGATTCAAACAGTTACTTTTGATGAAGTAAGTTCGGAACCTCCACAAGGTATTGTTAATGAACCCCTTACTCAAGATGATTTGGTTGTTCATGAAGAACAAACTCAAGATCCTCAAGAACCTGTGCATCATGAGCCAATAACTTTGCGGAGATCCACTAGAGAAAGAAGAAGTGCTATTTCGGATGATTACATGGTATTTCTTCAGGAACATGAGGAAAACAATGGTATGATGGAAGATGACCCAGTTAACTTCCGTCAAGCCATGCAAGGTTCTAACTCTGAAAAGTGGATTGAAGCAATGAAGGAGGAGTATAAGTCCATGCAAGACAACAAGGTTTGGGAACTTGTCCCATTACCAGAAGGTATAAGACCCATTGGTTGCAAGTGGATATTTAAGACCAAACGAGATTCTAAAGGTAATGTGGAAAGGTATAAGGCTCGTCTGGTAGCTAAGGGCTATACTCAAAAGGAAGGGATTGATTTTAAAGAGACTTTCTCTCCAATTTCATCGAAAGACTCTTTTAGGACAATCATGGCTCTTGTAGCACATTATGATTTGGAGCTTCATCAAATGGATGTCAAGACGGCGTTTCTTAATGGCAACATTGATGAGACGATTTATATGGTGCAACCAGAAAATTTTGTACAGGGAGATTCAAAGAGTATGGTTTACAAACTGACAAAATCCATTTATGGACTAAAACAAGCATCTCGTCAATGGTACTATAAATTTCATCAAGTAATTCTCTCATTTGGCTTCGAGATGAATATTGTTGATGATTGTGTATATCACAAGTTTAAGGGGAGTAAGTATATTTTCCTGATCTTGTATGTTGATGACATTCTACTTGCCACTAATGATATAGGCATATTGCACGAAACCAAAAAAATTTTATCAAAGAATTTCGAAATGAAAGATCTTGGTGATGCGTCCTTTGTATTAGGAATTCAGATACACCGAGATCGATGTCGGGGTATTTTAGGATTATCACAAAGGAGCTATATCGAAAAAATTCTTAAAAGATTTGGCATGCATGAATGTAAATCCGGGGATACTCCAGTTGCTAAGGGAGACAAGTTTAGTCTCAATCAGTGCCCAAAGGGAAATTTGGAAATTGAGGAAATGCAAAAGATTCCCTATGCATCAGCTGTAGGGAGTTTGATGTATGCCCAAGTATGTACGCGTCCAAACATAGCATACATAGTTGGGGTTCTAGGCAGATATTTAAGCAATCCAGGAATGGACCATTGGAAAGCAGCAAAAAGGGTCATGAGATATTTAAAGAGAACAAAAGATTACATGCTCACATACAGGAGGTCAGACCAGTTGGAGATCGCTGGGTTTTCTGACTCGGACTTTGCAGGATGTCAAGATAGTTTGAAATCCACTTCAGGTTACATTTTCATGTTAGCAGGTGGTGCGGTTTCTTGGCGCATTGTCAAGCAAACCCTTACAGCTTCATCCACTATGGCAGCAGAATTTGTAGCATGCTATGAGGCGTCGAATCATGGAATATGGCTGAGAAATTTTGTCACAGGGCTGTAAATTGTGAAAGGCATTGAAAGACCACTTAAGTTATATTGTGACAACAAATCAGCTGTATTGTATTCCAACAACAACAGAAGTTCGACTAAGTCGAAACATATCGACATTAAGTTCCTAGTCGTTAAGGAAAGAGTACAGAGTGGACAGATTTCCATAGAACATTTAGGGACAAACTCCATGATAGCAGATCCTCTAACTAAAGGACTTCCGCCCAAGGTCTTTCATGAGCATGTTGCTCACATGGGTGTTTTACAGTTTGAGGAATTTGTGGTTTAGTGGGAGTTAGTCATTTTCATATATTTTATGTTCTATGTTTTATATATGTATACATTGTTTTTTTGGACATATTTGATTATCTATAGATATGCGGTTTTCTTGTTCATTCATTACACTTTGTACATTAAGGTTATTGTATCGATCTCGATAAGTTAAAGTTTGGACCAGTTGAAAATAGACGTGTACAGATCACCTTCACGTAATTTTTCATGCTACACATTTCATGATGAATCCATGTCATTTGGTTATGTCAGGATGAGTAATCTTGTTGGTTTTAGTTGTGATGATGCAATGAAAAGCTGGTCTGGTTCTATATCCTGATATGATTAATGGACAGGACTTTTGAATATGCTAAAGGAATATAATGACAATTTTGAGCTCATAAAGTCTAACACATTTGTAAGGTTGTAAGGACATATATATTTGTGACCAGTGGGAGATTGTTGGCAAAATTTGGGTCATGTATATATATGATACATATTTAAATGTGTTAGGGTCATTATTTATTAAGCCAAATAATAAAGTGATCTGAATAAATTAATGTTTTTGCTAAAGGCATATGTCATGAAAATATGATTGTGTAGAGACCATAGAGTAATTTTTAATTTGATGAGGGGCCAAATTGAAAATACTAAAACTTAAGTAATTAACCTAATTTTGGTTATATAAAGGGTCATGGTCCCCTTCTGAGAGCACACAGACAGAATACAGATACAGTCCCGTTCTTTTCTTTCTATCCCCATCAAGAGAGAAAATTCATAGGGAAATACAAGTGCTCTTCAGGTGGAAGACCATAAGATCAATTCAAAGGGGCTCTACAAAGAATATTATGGCTAATTCAGGTACGCTTTCGCATTTAGTTTATATAACATGTTTTCAGTATGAGATTATAAATATGTTTGATCATTAGGAAGAAGATCATATTCAATTACAGTTTAACCTAACACAAACTACACTCACTCACTTCTTTAGATACAGTCTATGATGCACATACGAGTATCGGATATCCGACTTAAAAAATAAAAATTAATAATAACTACTTATTATTTAGAAATAGAAAATAATAATAACTTTTGTCTGTTTTATTAATTTAAAAAGAATAATAACAGGAAAATATTTATTATTTTATTTTTATTTAGATTTTTTTATTTTCTTTTTATATAAATTTTATAAATATCGAGATAAATGGTATCGAATATCTATGAATATGAATAGATTGGGCTGGTGCATCACAAGATACCATCAATAAATCAGAAAACTACACTTTTGAAGATAAGATGAATCACCTGAAGTATGCAACCACCTAAGCCCATTCCTTCAAACATTTGATGGAAGCACAGCGCAGCAATGAGAGGCCTAATGGTGCACGGGTTCACGGAAGCTCCCAGTGACAAACCAATCACCACTGAGTGTACCACAATCCCTAGTTCCAACATCTTAACCATTTCACATGCCACATCAAATCATCAAATTAAATCCTCCAAAACAAGAGTAAGAGAAGGAGAGACGAGTAATATGATATAAGATATAAAAACAATTTATTACTTCCCCATTATACTTTTAATCATTTAACTATTTTTTTCACAACAATTCATAATTTAGATTTTAAAAACATAATTTTTTTTTCTAAATTATATATAACTATTTCAAATCACTATCTATTATCCTAGATTAATCATCAATAAATAAGGACATTTTAATCTAAATTTATATCTGTTAAATATTTCGTATTCATATGTCATACCCTTAAACATTTAGAAGGTAGCTACCAAATATCGTGTTATGTGAAGGTAAATTTGAAATTAAAGTTATAGTTAATAAATTACAATTACATTTCTTAATGTTTTTAAATTCAAGCCAATGTATATATGATACGTGTATATAATGCATGAATAAATAACAATGTAATATTTTTTTATTTTTTTAAAGCAATTGGTACAAGAAAAAAAACTAGAATTAATTTGAGAAAAATATAAATGTGTAATTTAAACTTTGACATGTAATTTATTTTTTAAAACTAACCTGAGCCACAACACGGTACCGCAGTAACTGTTCAGCATCCACCTTTTTTGTATCTCTAATTGCATGGCCATGGACATGACCATCGCCAAATAGTTCCACTTCCTTTCTCTCTCCGGCTTCAATGGAAGCGGTACCGGAACCGTTAGCGGAATTAGCGGCAGCGAGCTTCTTCCTAAAGAAACTGATGGAGAAGGAATCAATGACGAGAGTGAGAATCGCGGAGAGCATGGCGATGAAGGTGGTGAACGGAAACTTCCGCCACGGATGTTCCGGCAGGCACCCTGACGTGAGATCATTGAAAGAGTCCGGCATCACGTGCATGTAACCGGTGGCGAGTATGACGCCGGAGGAGAGAGCCTTCACTAGAACGAAGAGGTCGCCGTCGGGTTGCAGTTTGGGAACTGAACGGGAAAACAACGGGAGTGAAATCCCGATCACACTCGACACAAGTATACAGAATATCGCTATCACCTTTAGCTTCAGCGACTCCGCCTTATCGCGACAGCCTCCCTCAAATTTGGCGTCGCATTGCTTCGCCGCAGCCGGAAGCGCCGCCGCGACGATAAATAAAAGGACGAGAGTTGTTATTACTGAAAAACGAGGGCTGTATGCCATTTGAAAGCAAAAATGAATGTCTGAGTGTTTGAAAGTGTAGGTTACGTGAGACTTTCACTGTTACACTTTTATGGCGGCGTTACTGTTTTATATAGCGAATACGAAAACGATAATTTGAGAACCGGAAAACAAACATACGTTCCACAACTCGGGTCAAAAATAAATTAACTAAAAATAAGGGTTTAATTAGTAAAATTGTAGGGGTGAGAGATGTAATATTGTAAAAATTGGGGATGTTATGGTAAAAAGTGGAATATATGTTTGAAGAAGGTACATTATTTTTCGCTTGACTCGACTTAAGGTAAATTTTCGCTTGTCTTCTCCGTCTCGCTCTTCACGGCGCTCGACTTCCTGTCGCTTGTCTTCCTCCATGTCGTTGGAGCTGAACATCACTGTCTGTCGCTTGAGCGACCCTGCGGTGAGTGTTTGTTTAACATTATTTGCTTGATTTTATGTGTATTTTTTATTGGGTTTCCATTGTTGTTTTCTTTTCTGTTTATCTCTGATTGGGTTTGTAATGAAGGTATTTTTCACGGTTTAGGGTTAATTGAGTTGTGATACTATATTAATGTCGAACAAGTGTTTGATGAAATGCTATAACGAAGAATTGTATTTGCGCATTCTTGCTTTGTTTTCTGTTTATCGTTGATTGAGTTTATAATGAAAGTATTCTGTAGGGTTTAGGGTTAATTGAGTTGTGATGCTATATTAATGTCCAACAAGTGTTTGATGAAATGCTACAATGAAGAATTGTATTTGCATGACAAACATTTTGTATAATATGCACAATGGTCATTGGTGGTGTTATGTGCATGACAAACATTTTACATTTTGTAAAATTCAATTAACCAGAGTTTTCTCTATTTCAGATTTTTGCTTCCACTGTACACAATGGTCATTGGTGGTGTTATGTGCTGACATGTAAGGATGGAGAACTGTTTATATTAGATTCATTGGGCCATGATAATAGATCACGAAAACCAATTGATAGGGCTATGGTAAATATTTGTTTTAAGTTGTTTACGTAGGTAATATAGTTAATTCAGAGCTATGTTTATTTGGCGAATAATGTAATATTGTGAACAGTTGCAATGTTTTGAACATCTATTGTCGCTGTTGGAAACAAAGTCATCGAGGACCACTGGAGAACTTAAGGTTACAAAGGAGGACTTGCCAATTCAACCAAACATGTTAGTATGTTATTTTAGTTGAAATTTTGTTTGCAAAATGTTGTATGTAATGTGTGTAATAACTACATTCAATTGTGCAGGTATGATTGTTGATTGTTTGTTTTAAAATATATGGAGTTGTGGGATGGTGTGAGCAAAGTGAATGGGAAAGCATGCCTCATTACACATCAGTAAACATTAAAGTCATTGTATTATTGTTTTGTTTTTTATTACTATGAATATAATTTATTATGACATTCTTCATATTGTACAGGAGCAAATTCAGAAATTTCGAGAAGAATATGTATGCAGATGGGTACTTCATCCTCAAAATCTTCATCGACAAGTCATGGTTATTGAATTAGGAGTTAACATCCTCATCTAGGAATAGAAATGTAGATATTGTATTTGATTATTTGTTCATTTTCATTGATGAATGTTGTATAGTTTATTCATATGTAATATAACTGTTAAGTTGGTTATGGATCATTTAAATGTTAAATATTATGACATTAACAAGTGACTGATTTTTGGACCATGGTTACTATTTTTTGTATCATTTTTTTTAATTTTGACAATTACATTATTGATTGGGTTTTACCGTCCTAGTTGCACAATATCCCTATTCAGATGATGCAGACTATCTCCATGTAACAGAGAGTGTATATTGAGAACCACAGTTGTATAAAATACATTTAATTACTACCAGATTTATATTTTACAAACATATGAAGATGAAGATAACAGATAACTTCATGCTTAATAGTTGTAAAGAATGCGCTTAACAAAAAACAGATTGAAATTTGCATGTCATGTCCCATTCAAGTTCAGCCTTGGCCACAAACGAAATGTCCAATGCAGTTAGCCACATACTGTAACATGGATAACCACATATTTGAATCACTTGCCGCTCGACCGAGAATAACGTCGCTTGAGCGAGAAATAACCCGAGAGTCCCTATTTTTTGTAAGGATACCTCGCTCAAGCGATGGAATTCTCGCTTGAGCTACTGTTGGCCGTAAACGTAACGTCCAACGCAGGTAGCCACATAATATGACATGGGTCACCACATATTCGAATCACTTGTCGCTCGAGCGATCATAACGTCGCTTGAGCGAGACAGAACCCGAGAGTCTCCATTGTTTAAAGGTATCGTCGCTCGAGCGATGACTTCCTCGCTTGAGCGACTGTTGACCAACTGAGGAAACGTCCATCGCAGTTAGCCATATAATATAACTTGGTTGACCTCATATAAGAATCACTTGTTGCTCAAGTGAGTACAGCATCGCTTGAGCGAGACAGAACCCGAGAGTCCCCCTTGTTTGAAGGATACGTCGCTCAAGCGATTAATTTATCACTTGAGCGAGTGTAGACCCAATGACGAAACGTCAAACTCAATTAGCCAAATAATATAACTTGGTTCACCACATATTAGAATCACTTGTCGCTCAAGCGTTCATAACGTCGCTTGAGCGAGAAAGAACCCGAGGGTCCCCATTGGTTAAGGTTCCATCGTTCAAGCGATGTCATCCTCGCTTGAGCGACTATTGAACTACAGACCACAGACCTTAGATAGCGGTTACTAAGAACCGCTTTTAAAAATATATATTAGATAGCGGTTAGCTGTGAACCGCTGTCTAACGTATGTTTATAATAGTGGTTTTTTTATAACCGCTCCCTTATATCATACTTTTAAAGAGCGGTTGACCGTTGGAACGCTATAATAAATGTAGTTTAGATAGCGGTTCGCCAAATAACCGCTATCTAAAGTTATATATGTCAAAGTGATCGGCTATAATTGCATAATAATCGATCATAATTTTCGATAACCGATTATAATTGAGAATGATCGATTATAGTTGGAGAACATCGATCATAGTTTTTGCTAAGCGATTATAGTTTTACATAATTTCGCTCTGCATCTCTCTCGCCGGCGCATGCAAAAGAAACGTTTGTTCTCTCCCGGCGTTCGTTCTCTCCCGGCTCTGATTCGTCTATGTTTAATATAGGGTTCTGTTCTAATTACTCGCAGATTCTCTGTTCTCTGTTTTCGTTCACTGTTGACTATCTCAATCGTCGTAAACATAAACCATGGCTGGCAAAAGAAAAAGCTCCAAGCGCACCCACTCAGAAGCGACTTCTTCAAGTACCCAAACTGTGACCACGAAGGAGGTGATAGCCCCAAAGGTCCTTGACACCCAATACTTTATTAATAACGGATTTGACTTCATTAGCAAAATATAACCGATCATATACCACTTATAATCGATCATCATAACGTATAATCGATTATAACATAAAATAATCGATCATTTTATCTGATTTTTCTAATATCGCTCAAGCGAAATTCACATCGCTCGAGCGATGCCACCTGCTAAGATTGGGGATTCTCGGTTGTGTATCGCTTGAGCGACACTAGTCTCGCTCGAGCGATATCTGATTTACTTTTAAGAGCGGTTAAAGTGGAACCGCTATCATATATGTGTCACTTGACGTGAACTTATAATATCAGTTCCAAGTTAACCGCTATTTAAAATATACTTTTAATAGCGGTTAGGTTCTAAATATACTTTTAATAGCGGTTAGGTTCTAAATATACTTTTAATAGCGGTTAGGTCTAGAACCGCTCTCTTTAGTATGTTTAGATAGTGGTTCAGGGAACCGCTATCTAAAGTCCCAATTTAAAAAAAATATATTTAAATTTGGAAATTCCAATTTATTTTCTCATAATTTGTACCTGATACACCACAATTTCAGGGTATATTTCAAATTAATCTAACAAAATCCAGCCAGCATACAATATATATTCACAGAATTGTAGAAAACAATTCAAAATTTGACAAATTACAACTAAAATTTCAGGTTATATTATGTGACTAACTGTGTTGCACATTTACAATTACAATAAAACCTAACAAAATAATTCATCTACAACGAACTAGTGGAACAATTTGTTAACATCAAGTTGAAGGATTGTAATAATGAATGACTTGTGAATTTTAATTGTTGTTGACATATAAACATCAATGTAAATTTAGATTGTACTATTTTAATATTATTGGTTTGTTATGTATTGAAATGTCTACAATTAGGTTCGCTTTTTTTGAAGGTAGTTTGTTGTTATCATGCAGTGTGATTTTTATTACATGTCTTTCATTCGACGTAATATACAATCGATGATTGTTACGTAAATGTATGGACCATCAACTGCTGATAAATGCATTGAAGAAATTACAATTGCTGTTACATTGTTATATTACATTCACAACTCTTACAAGATCAGAATGTATAGTCTACACTACTGTTGCACATTTATGTCCTATCATATATACTCTAACAAAATCAGAATGTATAGTCTACACTACTGATGACGTTATCCGGCCAACAAGACATTGAATAAAAAAAAGCTCTCGTCATATTTTGTGTAGTAGATATTAACACTTATGTCCTGCATGTTGAAGAAGAAATTATTAGTATACATCAACGTAATGCAACAGAACCATCGTATTCTGTTGTAGTCCTGACATCTGCGTCAGGAGATCCTTCATCATGGCCAACCAACACTTCTTCATGTAAACTTGTGACATCTGCACTACTGGGTATGTTATCATGTACACCTATCATTTATTGGTCTACACCTTTGAGAGGACCATCACATTGTTGTACATCCGCATCACTACCTATGTCATCATACACGGCCAAAATGCCTTCATTGATAGCTACATCTCTGTTTTCATTTATATCTCCCATGCTAGATAAACGATGAAGGATACAATTCCTACCATTGACAACAATATAATAGCAACCATCTCCTTTAAATTATATTCATATTACAATACACTAGTTTACCTACTTACATCATGCAAAGATACAAAACCAAACACAAGTTTAGGAGGCATTCTGAACCGTATTACAAAGCCTAACCTAAAATTTAGCCACGAAAGTGCCTACTTTATGTAGCTAAAATTTAACCCTATTCATTGTGCCACTTGATCAAACAGTTGGTGACCAGATTTGTATATTGTAACCCAACAAGTGGAAAAACACTTTGAACACCACTTTCATAACAAACTATTTACAAATTAAACAGCTAACGAACCAATTATTCAGCAAAAAATTCATGAAAATTGTAGACTAACATGAACATAGGCACAAAACGAGAAGAATGCACTTACTTGAACCGTAAAAATGCAGCTTAGGAAAAGGATCTCCGATAGATAATGATAATGGAGGAGATTGATGGCGAGAAGAAGGTAACAATCAACAAATTTCTTCAACGTCAGTGCTTCTATCGCGCAGATGTGAAACGGGTGACTGTCGGCGTCGCTCACTGATTTTGCCTACAGGTTACACGTAAGGTCCGCTTGACCGACTTTATTGTCGCTTACATTTAATTATGACAGATAAATTAATATTATAATCTATTAGCATAATATAACCGATCATATACCACTTATAATCGATCATCATAACGTATAATTGATTATAACCTAAAATAATCGATCATTTTATCTGATTTTTCTAATATCGCTCAAGCGAAATTAACATCGCTCGAACGACGCCACCTGCTAAGATTGGGGATTCTCGGGTTGTGTTTCGCTTGAGCGACAATATTCTCGCTCGAGCGATATCCGATTCAAACATGTGGTCACCCATGTTACATTATGCGGCTATCTTTGATTGAAGTTTAGCCACAGGTCAACATTCGCTCAAGCTAAACTAACATCGCTCGAGTGACGCCACCTGCTAACATTGGGGATTCTCGGGTTGTGTTTCGCTTGAGCGACACTATTCTCGCCCGGGCGATATCCGATTCAAACATGTGGTCACCCATGTTATATTATGCGACTAACTTTGATCGACGTTTAGCCACAGGTCAACATTCGCTCAAGCGAAATTCACATCACTCGAGCGACGCCACCTGCTAAGATTGGGGATTCTCGGGTTGTGTTTTGCTTGAGCAACACTAGTCTCGCTCGAGCGATATCTGATTCACTTTTAAGAGCGGTTAAAGTGGAACCGCTATTATATAGGTGTCACTTTTAAGTCGGTTAATACTTTGACCGCTCTTAAAAGTTATCATATAATAGCGGTTATTTCGAGGACCGCTCTCTTTAGTAGATTTAGATAGCGGTTCTGGGAACCGCTATCTAAAGTCCCAATTTAAAAAAAAAAATTATTTAAATTTGAAATGCCAACGGAACCACGTTGACGATGTTGCCGGAAAAATTGTACAATGCGGTGGTGAGTGAGTTCGACTGACAAGTTGGGCAAGTTCACAACCGCGTGAGGAAGGTCGAGGTCGAGGAAGGAATGAGAAAGTTCTATGCTAGAAAAATGAGAATCGGAGGAGGAGGAGAGATGGGCAAGGGAATGAATTATTTAATAATAAAAACACTGTACATTTAATATTTTTTTATTCATTAATACTGTACATTTATTCAGTAATAATATCAGGACTCTTATAAGAGTTTCGATATTTTGACAACCCATTTTAAACATCCGTTCGACAACCAAATAAAAAAATATTAAATCACAGTATTACTGAATAAAAAAATATTAAATGTACAGTGTTTTTATTATTAAATAATTCATTCCCTTGACCCATCTCTCCTCCTTCTCCGATTTTCATTTTTCTAGCACAGAACTTTCTCATTCCTTCCTCGACCTCGACCTCGACCTTCCTCACGCGGTTGTGAACTTGCCCAACTTGTCAGTCGAACTCACTCACTCACCACCGCATTGTACAATTTTTCCGGCAACATCGTCAACGTGGTTCCGTAGTCATCAACCACGCCGTCATCCCCTCTGCGGTTCACCCTCGGCAGCATATTCGGCGCACCCTAAAATTATGAGAAAAAAAAATTGGCATTTCAAATTTTAAATAATTTTTTTTTTAATTGGGATTTTAGATAGCGGTTCTGGAAACCGCTATCTAAACCTACTAAAGAGAGCGGTTCTAGAACTAACCGCTATTAAAAGTATATTTTACATAGCGTTTAACTTGGAGCCGCTCTTAAAAGTGACACATATATGATAGCGGTTCCACTTTAACCGCTCTTAAAAGTGAATCAGATATCGCTCGAGCGAGACTAGTGTCGCTCAAGCGAAATACAACCCAAGAATCCCAATTTTTTGCAGGTGGTGTCGCTCGAGCAATGTAAATTTCGCTTAAGCGAATGTTGACCTGGGCCTAAACGTTGATCAAAGTTAGCCGCATAATGTAACATGGGTGACCACATGTTTGAATCGGATATCGCTCGAGCGAGAATATTGTCGCTCAAGCGAAACACAACCCGAGAATCCCCATTCTTAGCAGGTGGTGTCGCTCGAGCGATATTAGAAAAATCAGATAATATGATCGATTATTTTAGGTTATAATCGATTATACGTTATGATGATTGATTATAAGTGGTATATGATCGGTTATATTTTGCTAATGAAGTCAAATTCGTTATTAACAAAGTATTGGGTGTCAAGAACCTTTGGGGCTATCACCTCCTTCGTGGTCACAGTTTGGGTACTTGAAGAAGTCGCTTCTGAGTGGGTGCGCTTGGAGCTTTTTCTTTTGCCAGCCATGGTTTATGTTTACGACTATTTAGATAGTCAACAGTGAACGAAAACAGAGAACAGAGAATTTGCGAGTAATTAGAAAGCAAAGAATACATTAACCTCGATGGTTGTTGTATGCTTCTTCTTTACAATGCAAACGAAATCAAATAAGATGAACCATCAAATTAAAATTCAAAACCGAAATCAACAACCATATTAAACCCTAAACCAAATGAACAGAACCCAAAATTAAACATAGACGAACTAGAGCCGGGAGAGAATGAACGCTGGGAGAGAACGAACGTTTCTTTTGCGTGCGCCGGCGAGAGAGATGCAGAGCGAAATTATGTAAAACTATAATCGCTTAGCACAAACTATGATCGATGTTCTCCAACTATAATCGATCATTCTCAATTATAATTGGTTATCGAAAATTATGATCGATTATTAAGCAATTATAGTCGATCACTTTGACATATATGACTTTAGATAACGGTTATTTGTCAAACCGCTATCTAAACTACATTTATTATAGCGTTCCAAGGGTCAACCGCTCTTTAAAAGTATGATATAAGGGAGTGGTTATAAAAAAACCGATATTATAAACATACGTTAGACAGCGGTTTACAGCTAACCACTATCTAATATATATTTTTAAAAGCGGTTCTTCGTAATCGCTATCTAAGGTCTGTGGTTATATGCTCACATACAGGAGGTCAGACCAGTTAGAGATTGCTGGGTTTTCTGACTCAGATTTTGCAGGATGTCAAGAATTTGTAGCATGCTATGAGGCATCAAATCATGGAATATGACTGAGAAATTTTGTCACAGGGCTGCAAATTGTGAAAGGCATTGAAAGACTACTTAAGTTATATTGTGACAACAAATCAGCTGTATTGTTAAGGAAATAGTACAAAATGGACAGATTTTCATATAACACTTTAGGACAAACTCCATGATAGCAGATCCTCTAACTAAAGGACTTCCGCCCAAGGTCTTTTATGAACAGTTTGCTCACATGGGTGTTTTACAGTTTGAGGAATTTATGGTTTAGTGGGAGTTAGTCACTTTCATATATTTTATGTTATATGTTTAATTTCATATATGTATACATTGATTTTTGGACATATTTGGTTATCTATAGATATGCGGTTTTTTCGCTCATTCATTACACTTTGTACATTAAGGATATTATATCGATCTCGATTAGTTAAAGTTTGGACCAGTTGAAAATAGACGTGTAAAGATTACTTTCACGTAATTTTTCATGTTACACATTTCATAATGAATCTATGTCATTTGGTTATATCAGAATGAGTAATCATTGTTGGTTTTAGTTGCGATGATGTAATGAAAAGCTGATTTGGTTCTATATCCTGATATGATTAATGGACAAGACTTTTGGAGTATGTTAAAGGGATATAATGGCAATTTTGAGCTCATAAAGTCTAACACATTTGTAAGGTTGCAAGGACATATATATTTGTGACCGAGTGGGAGATTGTTGGCAAAATTTGGGTTATATATATATATATATATATATATATATATATATATGATACATAATTTAAATGTGTTAGGGTCATTATTTATTAAGCTAAATAATAAAGTGATCTGACTAAATTAAAGTTTTGGCTAAAGGCATATGTCATGAAAATAAAATTGTGTAGAGATCATTGAGCAATTTCTAATTTGATGAGGGGCCAAATTGGAAATACTAAAACTTAAGTAATTAACCTAATTCTGGTTATTTAAAGGGTCATGGTCCCCTTCTGGGAGCATACACACAGAACATAAGTATCAGTCTCGTTCCTTTCTTTCTATCCCCATCAAAAGAGAAAATCAAGAGGGAAATACATGTGCTCTTCAGGTGGAAGACCATAAGATCAATATAGTGCTTTACAAAGACATCATCATTATGACTAATTCAAGTATAAGATTACGTTTATATTTAATAATTAGAATAAAAAATCAGAATTATTATTATCATTATTATTATTAATTTTCTAACAACACAAACACATGTTAATAGTATCTAGGTAACAAAAAGGTTCTTTTAATGATTTGATGTGACTTGAGAATCAAAATAAAATCTAGCACACATGATTTGCCTTTTCCGGTTTGATATATATGCATAGGAAATTTCTTGGGCTCTGCTTCCTCCAAATTAAACTTCTCTAACATTTCCTTGACCTGATGCATTTTTGTTGATGCATAAGGAAATTGTTTGTCCCTTGTTTGATCTAAAGTCTTACAAAGAATGGTCAAACTCACTTCACATCAACTTAGCAAAATCCTTATACAAAGTTTCATTGCACCGTCAACATAAATTTATATTATCTATAAAATTCTTCCTTACTTCTGTTCTAAAAGAAATGGTATCAACTTTCGCTTATAAATTTATTTTTCACAAGAAAGGAGCTTCTAAGGACAATTAATATACCGACATCAATTGCTTGAAAAATTAACTAATAGATATAAAAAAAATTATAACAAATCATTTCTTTTTACTTGAAAAAATACGCGTCTCATTTAATTACAATTTATTTCACGGATCTTCTTCATTTGAAAATGGTAAAACGAGACAATTCATTTCATTTTAGTATGCTATGCTATAGTTGGAATAGGCTACAAATCCTAACTCATCCTATTAATTGGCATAATGATAAGCTAACGAATCAATCATCAATCATTTTTTTTATATACATAATTTTTTATGTTTTCTTTAATAATATATTTAATTATATAAATAATTTTTAAATTTTTATTTATTAATTAATATTTTTATTAAATAAATTAAAAATTACTATATTTGTTTATTAAAATAATTAATTATAATCAATAATTTAAACTCAATTGATTAATTTTATAATTTAAATTATAATATTATAATATATTCGTATGTTTAAATATAACATAAAAAAAATATAATATTTTTAATTATAATTATTTTTATTTTTATATATAATAATTTTTTTAAATAGGTTAGTTTACCCGTTCATCCACTCTTTTTTAAGTGAATTAATGAAACTGACCTGACCGCTACATCTTACCCATTTTATGATCTTGATATACCTCATAACACATGTTTCTTCTTCTATAACTACTATCGAGATAAAGTTTTGTCTAGATTCGAGTGTTCAATATGTGAGACGGAAGCTTAATTTTTTAAAGATAATCTAGCTCTTACTCCCTTTGCCCTATCTCCAATTATTTGTTCTTAACGGTGAGACGTTATGTATTTCCGGTCTCTAGTTTGTTGAAGAGACACTATGGGACCATTTCTTCAGACAATAATTCATAGTCTGATGCTTGTGCTTCATCTAACTTCTTTTTTTCGGTCCTCCAAACTACATAATTATTAGATTACAACTTATAATCACTTAGACTATCAACAACATAATTATTAGAAAAAAATATGCATATTTAATTTATAAAAGTTTAAAGCGCAGACTAAACCTTAAATAGTAAATAATAACCATCACCAACAAGAGGTTTGTGATGTATAAACACTTCATCAATTAAGCCAACAAAGAGGTGTGCAGAAAGGAAATATATATACAGATTTCGATTAGATAAAACATTTTTTCATCAGGTTCATTTCATGTTATTTTCCATTTTCTATACCCTTCTGACAAGCTAGAGTCAAAACTTTGGGGGCAGAAAATTGTAGAATAAATGTCAGTGTATTAATACATTACATGTTTTGTTAAGACAACTCCTACCTTACCAAAGGACCTTTAAAGCAAAAATAATCATTAAGCTAGTGGGAGAAAAACTATCCTATCCCTTTTCATATGACAGGCAGATTTAGTTTATTCTCTTCTCAATGCCTCTCTGTTTGGCTGAAATATCGATCGGTATTGAGCGGTTGGTTCCAACCGCTAAAATCATGAGAGTCAGACGCAGATCCTTCATGCATGGGTGCAAATGCTGCAATGAAGTAAATAGTGATGGATGATAACTGAACTTTTTATATATAAAGAGAAAAATACTGAAAAAAATTAAATCTAACAGCCAACAGAACAAATTGCTAACTAACGCAGAAGATAGTTTTGAGATTTTCATGCATCACAAGTCATTTCTAACCATATTTAAATAAGTGATTTGAAAAATAATTTTATTCATACCAATTGCTTGATTTATATTTTGAAGACTTAGGATTTGCATCATATAAAGGGGCGAAATAGGTTTTAAACATACTGATATTAATGCTACGTATCAACATAAAAATCTATTATATATTGTGGTCTTCACTTAAATTGTTCTCTAGTACAAAATTTGATGCAAATGACATGATTGTTTCAAAAAAAAGAAATTTATAGCAAACTATTTTTGGCCTCTAAAATACTATTGAAAATTTAAAATGATAATATCGGGAAAGACAGATTTAAGCATATTTACAGAGATAATTTCTCTCATATTGACAAACTTCTCTTACAATAAAGGCTAACTAGAACAAAGCATAGAACAACTAGCAGAAACTCAATTGTACTGGCTGTAAATAGGAGTCAAGCTGCTTATGAGATACTTTTGTCTTCCACTAGATTCAATTTATGATTGGCACTATGATGAAATCTAAAGTACCAGTGTTATTATATACTGGGATTACTAAAATTCATGATGGAGTATAACCAGCTAGAAACAAACCTTTCTCTCGCATTCTTCTCTCTCTGTCATACTCAAATTTATCCCGAAGAAGACTAACTTTCTCCAAGTTATCAGGTTGCCTGTTTCTCCCAAAATTCTGGTCCTGCATTCGAATCCAATCATTAGAGAGATAGTGTCACAAAATTATAGTAAACAAGATTTCAGTATTAATGATTACAACTATCTCAAACAAATAGATCTAACATGGGAGGAGTGAGTTACAGTCATACTAACAATATGAAAATTAAATGATGCAAACGATAATTAACGTGCGAACCCAATCATCAAAGAGATAGTATCACAAAATTATAGTAAACAATATATCAGTCTAACTGATTACACCTATCCCAAACAAAAGTAGACCTAAAATGGGAATAGGAGTTAGTTAGATTCAAGGTTATGAGACTCAATAATCTATGTAAACTTGTGGAAACTCCATAAACTCTGACCCGTATCATAAGAGTCTACTTCATGTGTCAATTTAACATTTGAACACCATAGACACTGTGAAGACAGGAGAAAACAGTGTCCAATTTGGAGAACGCAGGAGATGCTGTGTCAAGAACAGCAAGAGATGCATAACCTAGACACTGTGATGTGGACATGACCTATGACAAGGGTTAGGGTAAGGAAAGTAAAGGAAACTCTTCAACAAATATTGTTGGTTGACCAAATTGTGTTTTGGATTAATCAATTAATAGGCTTTAGTTTGGTTTTATTGCAAGTTGTAATAAAGGCCCAATTGGAAACTTAGTGAGTCTTTGGGAGACCAAAAAGGTGCATAGCTAATTGAATTTTGGTTGCTATAATTTCAGTTACAATCAGTCATTAAGTAATATCAATTCCTAGGTTAATGGATCATTATCAGCCTTTATTTTCCTTTATTGAATATTTGTAATTCTGATGGCAAAACATCTATATAGGGTGAACCATATTTTTATCAAATATAACAAGTTGAATTTTATTTAAAAATATTAGAGTTTAACTCTTTTATCTTGGTGAGAGTGATTCTCCTAAGTTCTTGAGTGATTCAGAAACCCTTGGTTGTATCAAAGGACTTTCACATCCTTTGTGAGTTGCCTTCCTTGGGAAGAGTGATTCTTTCCCTTATCACTAAATTCCTAAATTTCCTACAAGGTTCTAACCTTAAAGATCCTAAATCATCCCTTGTGCAATTGAGAATGGTATTCAGAGCCCCAGTTTAAGAGTTTGAATATTAAATTGATGGCAGAGGAGGATAAAAAGAAAATGAGAGAAAAAAAATTTCAAGAGAAAAAAGAAAAAGAAAGTGTTAGTGAAACACTTGAGAAAAAAAGAGTGATCAAAAGAAGAGTGAAACACTTGAAGTGAGACAGAACTATTTAACCACAAAAAGTGAATATAATGTTAGTTCTACATTCAATTTGTTAGACTTATCTCTTTTCTATGTAAATGAACCCGATTTGAGGACAAATCTTTTTCAAGAGGAAGAGAATGATGTGGACAAGACCTATGACAAGGGTTAGGGTAAGGGAAGCAAAGGAAACTCTTCAATAAGTATTGTTGGTTGACCAAATTGTGTTTTGGATTAATCAATTAATGGGCTTTAGTTTGATTTTATTACAAGTTGTAATAAGGACCCAATTGGAAACTTAGTCATCAGTCTTCGGGGGACCAAGAAGGTGCATAGCTAAATAACTTTTAGTTGCCACAATTTCAGTTACAATCAGTCATTAAGTAGTATCAATTCCTAGGTTAATGGATCATTATTAGCCTTTATTTGTCTCAATTAAGTATTTTTCAATTCCTAGGTTAATGAATCATTATTAGCATTTATTTTCCTTTATTGAATATTTGTAATTCTAATGGCAAAGCTTCTATATAGGCTGAACCATATTTTTATCAAATATAACAAGTTGAATTTTATTTAAAAATATTAGAGTTTAACTCTTTTATCTTGGTGAGAGTGATTCTCCTAAGTTCTTGAGTGATTCAGGAACCCTTGGCTGTATCAAAGGACTTTCACATCCTTTGTGAGTTGCCTCCCTTGGGAAGAGTGATTCTTTCCCTCCACCTTATCACTAAATTCCTAAATTTCCTACAAGGTTCTAACCCTAAAGATCTTAAATCACCCCTTGTGCAATTGAGATTCATATCAGTTGGTATTCAGAGCTCAGGTTTAAGGGTTTGAACATCAAATTGATGGCAGAGGAGGAGAGACATTTTTTTCAAGAGAAGAGAGAAAAAGAAAGCGTTAGTGAAACACTTGAAGTGAGAAAGAGCTATTTAGCCACAAAAAGTGAGTATAATGTTAGTTCTACATTCAATTTTTCAGACTTATCTCTTTTTTATGTAGATGATAAATTCGATTTAAGGACAAATCCTTTTCAAGAGGGAGAGAATGATGTGGACATGACCTATAACAAGGGCTAGGGCAAGAGAAGCAAAGGAAGTTCTTCAACAAGTATTATTGGTTGACCAAATTGTGTTTTGGATTAATCAATTAATGGACTTTAGTTTGGTTTTATTGTAAGTTGTAATAAGGGTCCAATTGGAAACTTAATCATCAGTCTTTGGGAGACCAAGAGGGTGCATAACTAATTGACTTTTGGTTGCCACAATTTCAGTTATAATCAGTCATTAAATAGTATTAATTCCTAGGTTAATGGATCATTATTAACCTTTATTTGTCTTAATTTCTAGGTTAATGAATCATTATTAGCATTTATTTTCCTTTATTGAATATTTGTAATTCTGATGGCAAAGCATCTATATAGGCTGAACCATATTTTTATCAAATATAACAAGTTGAATTTTATTTAAAAATATTAGAGTTTAACTTTTTTATCTTGGTGTGAGTGATTCTCTTAAATTCTTGAGTGATTCAAAAACTCTTGGTTGTATCAAAGGACTTTCACATCCTTTGTGAGTTATCTTTCTTGGGAAGAGTGATTATTTCCTTCTATCTTATCACTAAATTCCTAAATTTCCTACAAGGTTCTAACCCTAAAGATCCTAAATCACCCCTTGTGCAATTAAAATTCATATCACATTGCCCGATCAGGTGGCAAATGCAAAGCTAGAGAAGAAGATGCACATAGGCGAGACAAAGTTGGGGAAGTAGACGCCACAAGAAGACTCAAAAGTGGAAGAAAAATACTGTACAACAAGGAGAAATGAATTGGTAGAAGACATGCACCGTTTTAGGTAAACCAGGACTAGCTAACCCTACGAACCCAACGGAAAACTCGTTTTAGGTAAACCAGGACTAGCAAACCCTACGAACCCAACGGAAAACTCGTAAGTCTAACTGAGTCAACACAAGTTCACTCTAAAAACAGATTTACTCACAAATTAACTCATGGCCACTATCTAACTTGCAAACTCATCCGAGTTAGTGAATTAACTTGTTAACTTGTTAACTTGTGAGTTTGATAATTAAAGGCAATTAGTAACAATATGAAAATAAAATAATGCAGAAGATATTACTGTGCCTTGAGATTATTAAGGGAATTTTTTCCAGTTGACACCATAAAAATGGCTTCAGTATCATTCCTTACAAACTGTATAACCTTACCAAACAGGAACAAATTTATAATTTATATCATTCCTTTCCCATTCTGAATAATGTGAAATAAAATCCCTCAACTCTCATATAGGGCTTCTTGAGTTAAAATCCCGACAGTCAGAGACAAAACTTTGATATGGGAAAAAGATTACTTTTTTTAATTTAATACAAAATGGCAAGATACAATTTATTTCTGATAGCACTTTATTCTGCAGAGCTCACTGATGGAACAATATCCTTAGAATCAAAGATATATATTTCATGACAAGCAAAAGCAAGACAAAAAGACTGCTATATTATATTTAAATCATTGTACCTTACTATGCTCCATTTGAGGCTGAGGTCTTCTACTCCTGAAATGCCATATGAAAAAACATTGATATTAGACACCATCCCCCATCATTTGTTTGGTTCAACGCAATGAGGGTGGGGGGATTAATTAGACATTATGCTTGATTGATAGAAGTGGACGTAGCCCTTTTCTTCTTTGATTCACAAGGGGAGGGGAGGAATTTAAAAGATAATTTACCTTCATATTCTAATAATTTTGGATGTCAGAAAATAAATAGGATTATCTTTATTAATAAACTTGAAATGTTTTAAATCACCTCCTCTCCCCGTCCAAATCCCAAAAATAAAAAGGGGAGCAAAAATTGGATGAGGATTTTTGTTTCCTTCCATTCCCCTTCCTTCTCCTCCATTTCCCACCAACCAAACAATATGTTAATTACTGAAGAACTTTGAACTATTAATCTGATTGGCCACAGAAAATAGTGTGACATAGAGGTTGTTACAACATGATGCCCAACTACTGAATAATGACACCAACAAAAAATTTTGGAACAGAAAATTCAGAACCATAATAATATTTAGCTAACACAGAAGAGACTCTAAAGAATAATTGTTTGGGTAAAACTCAACAAGATGACCACGTTAGTCATCAAATTCATGCATGAGACAGTACAAGCAATATCATTTTCCCAAGACAAAAGCAGTTACAGGCCTTAGCAAGAAAAGAAAAATGAAAGAATCAATAATGAGGCAAACCTGTATGGGGAGAAATCCCTATCATCGTCTTCAGCAGACTCATAGTTTGCATGATCCTGAGCAAGCTTTTTAGAGTAACCTTCATCCCAATAAAGCCTCTCCCAGTTTTCTCTAAGTTCATTATACAGCTCAATATACCTTTTGCACCAAGGATCATGCTCCTTTCAATACAAGACAGGCATTTTAGAAAAAAAAATATATATGATTTTGAATTTCACATTTTTTTTATTCATAAAAAATCATAAGCTGGCAACTACAAGTCAGTAATGCAACAGAAATATAATATCCATCACATTTTCACTCACATTGACTGAGACAGAAACCATGTAATGTAACTATGTATAATGAAAATCCAAACTGCAAACACAAATACAATGGCAGAATAATGTCTTAAGTTTAAATACTCCTTAACAAGATTCATTTTCACTTTTTGGGTTTTAAAAACTATTTTCCAAGATAATGTCACACTACTTAGTAATCAAATTGTTTTCAAAAGCAGTAAACAAAATAATAGAAACAAGTATTTTCTCATCTTTGGTCTGATTTCATCGAATACAACGTCTCCCTCCACTATCTAGCAATCTTGTTTAGTTTCATTTCAAAAACTACACAACAGTTTTCGAATGTAAAATTCAAATACACTCTAAAACTACATTTTTTAAGTGTTAAGGTTTTAAAACAACACTGATTTGGGCTTCAACATCAAGACTTTTGGAGTCTCCACAACCACAAACTACAACACATCTGTCCACAACGACAGAATTGCGACCAAAGCTGAGACTACAATTTAAAACTTTGCGTACGAACTAAAAAACTTACAAAGACTAAAACACAAAAAAGTAGCAAAACCTTGGTCTTACTCTCTACTTGGAGAGTCAATCCATAAGAAAACACACTCTGCCTATATCCTATGCTGCACAACTCTTCTCAACAAAACTATATTATCCCAAACTAAATATAATTATAAAATAAATAAATAACAGGAAATTAAGAAGAAAGAGTAAGAGACTAACGGATTCCTTAAGAACGAGGCGTGTTCGGCGCATGAATTGTTCTCTGAGCTGCTTGCGGCGCTTGTTGGGGATGTTTTCTCGGGGGATCACGAAGCGCTCACGTGGCGGCACGTGATCGCCGATCTCGTGCATTTCGCCGTCCACCGCCCACCACTCCGACCGCTCCTCCGTCTTCCTCAACGCCACCGGCGGCGACTTTGGCCGTGTTCTGGCATACCGAAGCTGCTCGAGGAGAAACGGCGTCGTCAGGGGCCGAAGCGGGAATCGTTTCGCGACCGAGAGCATCGAACCAAACAGCTAGGTTCTTCTGCTTGCTTTGTTGTTTTTAATATTTTCATATATCCACTACTCAACATAACTAACAACCCTCACATATATATATATATATATATATATATATATATATATATATATATATATATATATATATATATATATATATATATATATATATCATTCAAAAATTTAATTAAGTTTTTCAATTAATATAAATTTTTTATTTCAGAAACTAAATTCATATTAACTTTAAATTCCAATACTTAATTAAACAAATTAATAATATATGAATAAATTGTATAACTATATGAATCAAATTATAAAATAAAAATAAGGAAAAGTTATATAATTAATTGTTTATGAAAATGTTTGCATTTCTTTAATGTAATGTAGAGATAATATTTTTAAAAATACAATTCAAAGCATTTATAATTTTATAAACACAATAATATTTGTCAGTGGGTTGGTTTTCTTAGCATTAGATTAATTTCTTAAAAATATGTTACCTGTTATTGGAAGAGAGAATTACAAAATATGTCAATTTTGTTTAATCTTCATGCAGTACATTCTACCTACATATTTGGGAAAAGGAATTCATATTTTATTACAATTAAAATTTATTTATTTTTAAATAAATATTCCCTTTTATTTTAAAATATTACACAAACCAATATAAATATTAATAATTATCATTTTTAACAAATTTATTAATTATTTTTTATTAATATTTTTATTATTTTATTATTTTCTCGAATTAAAATTTTTTTAAATAATTAATTTTTTATTAATATAATTAAAAGATAAAAATATAATTAATAAACAAATAGTTATTACAATCTTGAACTTTATAAAATAGTAATATATTTTAAGATAAAAGGAGTAATTATAATATTTTTATCATAATTTTCATAAATTCATGCAATTTTTAAAAAAATTAATTGTTTTATATCATTATTAATAAAAATTATGAGATAATTTAAAAAATATTACTATAATAGTTAATATAATTTTAATTAAGACAAACTTATCATTGCATTATAATTAAATTCATTTATAATTAGAATTTAATTCCATTATACTGTGTATAAATTATTTTTAACTTATACTCTATTGTAACTTTTAACGCTAATAATATATTAATTCATTTTGTCTACGTATCTTCCTGATTCTTATTTACTGGAGGTATTGTTTTTTATATTCTAATCCATTATAATTTTATTATAAATATATATATATATATATATATATATATATATTATTATCCATCTCAATTCTTAAATTATACACAATATGATATAAAATTAATAAAAAATTAATAAAATTAAAAAGAAATTAAAAATAATTTTAAAAAAGTAATTACAAAAACTGTGAACACAAATTATGATAAGAATAATTGGGGTTGTATGCAAGGTAGGAAATTGGAAAAAGAAAACTCTAAATAAGAGTTTCCAAAGTTAAAAAAAAAAAAGTAAACATTTTTGCAATCAGGATAAATGATTTCTTCCAACAACTGCAAATCTTTCATTCACTACTTTCTTCCAACCTTTTTCTCTTTCGTTTGGATGTTGGTGGACTGCACAGAAATATAATATCAGCATTGCTAAGTGTAAAAATCTCATAAAAGCACAAGTGTTAAAATCTCAAAAAGCAGTTAATAATATTTTCTCACAAATGGAAAAACTCAACTACATCACAGAGATTGGTCAAAGATCATAAAACATTTAGAGATCGGTCAACTACATGTTCCAAACCTACCATGGTTCCACTAATCTTCACATGCATAACCATTTTTTATTCTTATGAATCAAGACCTTAAAGAGTGATTATAAATTTTTACTTTAAAAAATAATAAAATAATGGTAGAATACACAATAGTATAGTAACTATTAATATTAAGATTGTCTTTCTGTGAACTTATTACAATAAAAAACAAATATTACAAATTATTAATAAATAAAATAATAATTCTTAAAAAAGACTAATTTTTATCTATTTGTTAGAATTAGATAGCCTTTATAACAATTTTGTTCCACGTTGTAAAGTTTGAAGCACATAATAAGCGTTAGACAAATAACTTTTTTCAAATTATATACTTAAAAATATAATCCTTCAAAAAAAATTAAATGTAGCAAGTAATGAAATGAAGATTAACGAGAAAATATTAATTAACAGTAATAGACAAATATAATTTTCAACATTGGATTTATACAATTAAACATTTCATCTTCATTAATTTTAATATAATTATATTTGATATGTTATTATATATTTTATGCCATGGTCTAGGACTACTATGGACCCAACAAATTTCCACATGACACATAGTTAGAAACTATTAATTCTTTCTCATCAAATGAAAATCTCGATCATATGTCATGTAAATATTGGTCAGGACCATGTACATGTTCTGGTCAGAAACACTGATAGTTTCTCTTATTTTATCGACAACAACTTGAATAGTTCATGTTACCATGGAGACACTTATATTTGGAGATTTCTCATAAATATAAATAAGATTGGTAAACATACCTTTTAAGTAATGTTTGTATATCAGCACCAAGACTTGTGCTTAGCTCGTCAATATTTGCATCAACCTCATTGTTAAAATTCAATAAGTTGCAAGCATCGAAAAGCGCAGTAGAATTCACTGTATTGGAGATAATTGATGAATCCTTTATCTGTGACTTGAGATGTTCCATCAAAATAAGTGCTGCATAGAGATTTCTTGGAAGTTAGTAAATGAAAGTGATTAGAAACCATATCTTATTCTCTAACATTAGTGCAAGAAGTAGATTCATTATTATGCTCCTAGAATTTGCAACTACTACAGTGAAATTCAATTCAGTTCGAAAAATCCAAACCAGTGGTGCAGATAATCTAAGTATGACAGTAATTTGATGGCATTTCATTGTATGCATGCAACAGTACGGACTCAACAACCAATGACAGGCTGATGTCCTTTAATGATTTCAATGGATGAAAAGAAGTAACGAACATCCTAAAATCTTGATGAAATTAAATACTTGAATTCTTCTTGCAAGAAAAGAATGTCAGAGCAATCCAGTCCCTTTATAAAAGTTAACATTATAAGTAATACCTGTAGAACCCTGCCTCACCATTAATATTAACATTATACAAGAAAACAACAATAAAAGGAGACATAAGTAATCAATGAACATTATGCATATGAGATTTGAAAGGTATGCATATGAGCCAAGAAAAAAAGAGCCATAGAGCATACCAATGGCTCGAATCATTTTGAGGTTGAATTTTTTAGCCATCTCCTTACAACCTATCATTTTTGCACGCTGAATGATCAACAATTTCAAGCTAATCAGCACGTCCTGACAAGTTTGAAATTTTCGCCATCAAAAGTTAAGCTCTTACAACAGAAATAAAACTTAAATGTGAAGGGGACATTCAAATTCAAGAAACACAGATAACCCAACTAAACATGACTAACCAGGTCTACTTGAAACTAGATTTACACATATAACTTGGTCTAAGACAGACTCGATTACATTTCCATTCATTAATGAACTAGATAGTCCGATTATTTTGATTTCATAAGCTTAAATTATTCTAAAAAAAGTAGTTTTATTAAGGAGAATGGTAGAAGTACAATGGGAGTGGACTGGGGGAATAACATATCTATATCCCACGAGAAAAAAGGTTAATTTCATTTTTGGTCCCCCAAATACCGCAATTGTGCAATTTTAATCCCTAAGGTTTCAACTGTATGTGTGATTTTGGTCTTCTAGGTTCTAATTGTGTCAATCAAGTCCCCAAGTATCATAATTGTGAGATTTTAGTCTCCCAAACATACCATAAGACATTGTGACATTATCAAATTCCAATCAAAGATGGAACTAAAATCTCAAATTCGTGATACTTGGAAGATCAAATTGGCACAAATAAAATCTGAAAGAATAAAATCAAATAACTGTGATACATGAAAAACCGAAAGTGCTATTAAGCTCAAGATAAATGCAGAGCATAAAATGAATATTAAAACAGGTAGCAAGACTGTTTAATCTCCAGATCATAGTGAAGAAATAACTAGGACCAAAGAGAATCCATTCTTTCCCAATAAAATGGCAAATCTGAATCCTAAAAAGTTACAACCATTTGTCTCCGATCAAACAGGTATGTAAAGATAGCATAAGGTACAAAAAAGTTATACCTTCATCTTGTTAACTCCACGGTTCAAATGAACAAGTGAAATGAAGGGACATACCTAATATACATCAAACATGCAAAACTCTTGTTCCAAAGGAAAGTAGCTACAACAAAAATAACACTAAGACATTATGCAAAGGAGAGGACTTGATATTTTTGTTAATTAATACACTTGAACCTTAACATTTATTTTATTACTCTCTGTATAATAATTCATTTTGTTTTTGACATCTTATCTTCATCCCTTTTGTAAATTCACTCTGTATAACTTCTCTTGCAATATTATAGTTCTATAAAAAAATGCTCTCAAGAGTGCGATCTCGCATACTCTGTAATCTCTGAAGAAGATTTCTGGTATCGAAGTTTTTACCAAAAACACTATAGTAATATTATCTAAAGCAACCAACCTAGAAAATCTAGAAACAAAGAAAACAATGATAAAATATGATCCATTAAGTTAATGAACACACAAAGAGACTTACAATTTCAGACTCCGAAAGGGAGCAAAGCCAAGCAATATCTTCAACCCTAGTTTCACAATTTTTATCCGGCTCAACAACATGCTTCAATCTTTTCTTCAAGTATCTTCCCTTCATAGGATCAAACTAATAATTATAAGATATGAACTCCTGTTAAAATTGTAATTAAAATAAAACAAAAGTTAGTTGAAAAATAGACGAAAAACAGTGTTTTTCTAACAAAATAACAAAAGTGAATATTAGCAAGTAAAAGTAAAATATATATCTAACTATCCTATGCCCAAAAACACAACCAAGAGAAGGAAAATGAATAAAACCCTCAAACCAATAAACAGAAACACTGAAATGAAAGTTAAAAGCAAAACTAGACAAAACTTAAGTAATATTGAAAGATGTTGTGAGTATCATTATCATGCACTAGAGTCCCACTCATCTCAAGATGTTTGAATGAGAGAAAGCACAGCACAAAAGGGAAAAATGTGAACCAACCCATCAACACCAGTTGTCAAAAAACTCAACTCACACAGGTTGGCTCACTGAATGAACAAAAATTAAGTCCACCTTGCTCAATCACCAGGAGGTGGGTTAAATAAGTGACTCATCATAATCAAAGAGAAAAAACATAAAAAAATGAAATAATAATAATAGTAAAGCTCAACAAAATGTAAAAATACATGAAGTAAGCTTAGGAAGAGAGCAAAAAGGTAGACTTGGTACCCAATTACTTAGCCAGTTAAAGTAAGTTTGAAAGGTGATTTATAAATTATCACAATTCATCCACAAACTTCACAATACATACTACACCAATAGTTTACCAACAAATTATGAACCAATAAATTTCCATACACAAATAGCACCAATCCAAGCTAGTCAAACCTTTTTCATATTCAGGGCTAAATGATCATGCTATGAGCAAAATATATGAAATCAGGGATCATAGGGAACAAAAAGATATAAATATAAAAGTTGTCGAAAGGAAGGACAGTGAATTCGGATAATAACAGAAAATAATTTTGGAACAGCAGTGTTAATGAAAGGAATCCTGCAGATCAATTTGGATAGAAGAAAAAGACAAGCTTATTCCAATAAAAGTATTAGCTAACATAAGATATACAGTATAATAAGTTTATGTTTAGTTCCACAATGAAACATTCAAAATCACAGTGAAATATCAGTAGTTAATGCAGAATTTTAGGTAAGTGTCTGCATGTTTAGTCTCACTTTGAAAAATTGATTCTGAAACTTTATCTAGAATTAATTTTGAGTTGAAACAACTTTAGTTGCTTATGCTCAACTTCTAATTTGCTCTCAATCAAAGAAAGCAGTAACAGATAATTACAAAGCAGAATATACACACATCAGAAAAAAAAAAACTAGAAATCCACACAAACATGTAATATCAAGAACAAAACAAACATAGCCATTGAAAAAGCAGAAATGCCCTCACTCACCTAACCCAAAAAAGAAAAAAAAAAACCATGGAATATCTTTTGGTTATGTTGAATAATTTAACATTTAATATTATTTTACATAAAAAATTATATTTATAGTGATAAACACTCCTTTTCAAGTGTTATTTTATAAATAATATTATTTTAACATAGGAAAGACTCTCAACTTGACTAACTTGGATGGAAGAGATCCCACAGTTCAAGTGACTGATTTTGTTAGACTAAAGCCTTTTGAAATGGTTGTCGCAAATGAAGGCCTGCGCATCTCAAAGGAACAGCTAAGAAAGGAAACTCACAATCAGCCTTGGTGCTGTGTTTCCATCAAGGCTGACCACATAACTAAAGTGTCATCTAAGAAGGAATCTTAGTGATGCTGTTTACTAAACCAATCTTTGACTCTAACGGTTGTAACTACCCTTAAACCCTTTCCCACATCAATATTAGTTTACACTAACTAAATATGTAACTCCATCAAATATTAGTTATATCTATCTATGAGTTGTATCTTCTAGAAGTTAATCTTTTCATCTCCCCTCTAATCAATGTATCTCTCTACAACTTTCCATTATAAATATGAGGTGATTTGGGTTGTGGAGTGACACCCAAATATTATAATATTTCTCTTTTTTTTTTTTTTTTTCTCTCAAGTGTCACGTAGTTATTATGAAAGATGCCTACAAGATCAAAGAGGAAGTCTACACACAAGACTTTGGGGAAAGCCAAGCTACAAGCCATGTGTTAACAACCAGAATCAGTTTGAATCCTCTAAATTTTCTCAAAATTAGAATGCAAGAGGTTTATTTGCACATTCTGTAACAAAACTAATTACCAATAAGAGAATTATCATTTCAAAATAAATTATTTGTATGATTGCATAAGCAACTGGCAAAAAATAATTCACCAAAAATTATTATGTAGCTTCGTAGGTGTCTTCATTCAAGCTTGTTGTTTGGGCAAAAAATTGAGAGAACAACAAATCGAATAATGTCTTCAGCAAACTTGTTTCCTGTACATTTAAAAACAAATAACAAAATCATGACACATAATGCACACCACCCTACTATCAGTCTAAAAGATTAAAATAATTAGGATATACTAACCAATGAATAAGTTTTGATCAGAGTATACACAATAAACAACTTCACTTATCCCTATTGGAATCCTACATGAAATTGGCAAAGATTCCCATTCCATGGAACCCAATGCTGAAAACAACACTACACTCAATCACTTGGATTTATAAGACAATGGGAATGATAAACCAATGGTTTTTGAAGCACTCTGTTCGAACTTGTTGTTCTAATGGGAAATTGGAACAGTGTGATCAACCATATTAATGAGTAGAGTTTTGTTCGTGATTGAAACAATACCAAGAGCACACAAATGGAAAAAGCATAGTAGTAGTAGAAGGACCAACTAACTCAAAGGAGAGAAAGTTGGCATCACAGTCACCTTCCTTCAGGCAAAATTTCAGATTTGGAACAATCAAGGGCAAGTTGGGAGAGTGAGGGTTGGTGATAGTGACAATGAATGCAGGGGTAGGGAAACTGGTGAGGAATTGTGAAAATTTTTGTTATCAACGAAGAAATCTCATAAATAGGCATAGACACAGGTATAATCATAGAATAGAAGGAAGAAAAAGAGAACGCACCTATGGTGGTGGCAAAGAGTGGTGGGAGCGTTTGGGTGGTGCCCGAAGACAGCGGTGGCAGACAGTGGCGGGAGTACTTAGGAGGTGGCCGGGCAGAAGAGGTGAGGAAGAGATAGCAGGGTTAGCCCAAAAAGAAGTAGGAAAGGGAAGATTTGAATTAAGAGTTTCATTTTGATTTTTATAATTTTTAATTTTTTTAATTAAGAGTAAGGACAAAAATACGCAGAAATATTTTATAAAAATATTTTGTTTATATTTTTCTCCTGCAAAATATACCTATTTTTCCTTTAAATCCTGTCAAATAATGAATAACTCTGAAATGGCAATGATGTTTTGATACTCTTATAATTTTACGTGAGTTTAATACCATGTTTACTTGCTCTTATAATTCAATTTAAAATAAATAAAAGTGAACGGTTGATTACAAAATGAATTTCATTCACAAATTAGGTTTATAAATTTTAAACATTAATAGTATTGACACAACATTGACGTTACCGTAGTTTTGAGTATAATTTTGCTTTATTTATATCTCTTAGTCTTTGACCGGGACTCATGAGTTTCGTTCTATTTATACTCTTTATTCCTTAGATGGGGTTTATGTACCTTTATACTCATAAGTCTCACATCATTTAGGAGTTGAGGTCAAAGGTAATTTATAAATTAGAGTTTTAAAGCGGACAATACCTATGAGAATTAACTCTAATGATATTATCACAGTGGACATGAAGCTGAGATATTTTCTTTCCTAGACGAAACATTGACACCCGCCATAGATCCGATAACCTAATCTCGCTTTAGTCACACCCCTTAGGAGTTTTATGTTCTGATATGCTCATATGTCTCATGTTAGAACATTGACACCCACCATAGATCCGATAATCTAATCTCGTTTTATTCACACCCTTAGAAGTTTTATGTTCTGGTATGCTCATATGTCTTATATTAATTATGATAACATCGTTAGAGTTAATTCTTGAATACTCTAAAGTTATCCTTTGATTTGTAGTATTACCTTGCAAGTTACCTACCCTGTGTTACCTTAATACTTATATTGACTACTCTCCTTAGACCTAAACTTTTGTCTATAATCTCCTATGTTTGATTATTATTCATTCTTTATATAACATGCATGAGTTTAGACAAGATTCTCAAGATGGTATTCCTGAAATAAAGAAACTTATTACATGACCGATCCATAAGGTCGATCACACTGGATTATTTGGACACTACACAGCCTCGACCTCAAGTGTTGAATGTTAAGGCTTTAAGGGGACCATGTTGTCTTGTCTAACATTAACATTTATAAGTCAGTATTTGTGTGACACAATAATCCAAGACATCTTATATAGATCGAATGTCGCTTCTCATATGATAATTCAAACGTTGGTTGTTTAGGCGAGAATACGTTCACCACGTATTATTACTCTTGCCACGTGTTTATTATTATTAGAAGTCTGAGATGCCACCAAGACGAAATTGCCAAAATGTATGTTGTTGGATTCGCTAGGGCATGGAACAAATTATGATTCTGTTTTCAGAAGCCAATTTGTCTACGATGGGCCCCTTCAAGAACGTGGTTAATGGGCAAATAATAAACAAGGAGGACTAACTTATATTATAGTTAATTTGACGATCATTGTATTCATGTTTTGTTGATTTTAATTTCAATGGTGCCTTAGTATGTTATTATATATGTCTTGTATGTGATAAGTGAGTATAGTAAATTGACATTATTGGATCATTGTGTAGAGTTAAACAACTTTGTTAGGTCATCGTGTTGAGTAGACCAACCTTATTGGGTCATTGTATAAAATAGATCGATCTCGTTGGATCATCATATAGAGTAGACCGACTTTGTTAGGTCATTATGTAGAGTATACTGACTTCATTAGGTTCTTGTGTAGAGTAAATTGATTTTATTAGGTCATTATATAGAGTATATCAACCTCGTTAATTTATCGTACATAATGTGAAATCAGACTAAAATTATAGTGTTTCATGCGAGTACTCGTTTCTCTTCTTTTTTTAAGGAAAGATATTGTTAAAATATTTTTTATTATTTTTTAATTTGAGAAATTAAAATATTTTTTACGGAAAATTTAAAGATTAAAATCATAATTATTTTAAATTTCAGAAAATAAAAATACAAGTAAGCATGGTTAATTTTATAATTGAAGTGCTCTAAGTGCAGTTTAAAAAATAAAATTATACTTTAAATATTTGAAAAGTAGAATTACATGAGATATGAAATGTAGATAAAAAATAAGTAGTTGAGAATATGGACTTTTTTTCAAAAATAATACTGTTTTCAAAAATATTTACCAAAATAGCACCTCTGCAACTTTATTTACACAACTAGCACTTTACTCGTTCACGTAATAAAATAATATTATTTCGCGCAATTGTTTACTGTTCACGTATTAAAATAATATTATTTCGCGTACTGAACTCTCGCTCAAGCGAAGAAAACCTTCGCTTGAGCGAGGAAATCTGTAACGAAGGGGAAATCTGGGATAAATTCTCGCTCAAGCGAAGAAACTCTCGCTTGAGCGAAATATATGATCGATTATTATCCAATTATAGTCGATCACCTTGACATATATGACTTTAGATAGCGGTTATTTGGCCAACCGCTATCTAAACAACTACATAAGAAAGTGGTTAAAGGCTAACCGCTATCTAATATATATTTTTAAAAGCGGTTGTTATCAACCGCTATCTAAGGTGACTCAAGCGAAAAACACATCGCTTGAGCGAGGACACCTGGAAAAATGGGGGATTCTGGGGTTCTGTCTCGCTCAAGCGAAATTATGAACGCTTGAGCGACAAGTGATTCTAATATGTGGTGAACCAAGTTATATTATTTGGCTAACTGCGTTTGGCGTTTCATGATTCGGTCATTACTCGCTCAAGCGACAAAGTCACCGCTTGAGCGATGAAGCCTTCAAAGGGGGACTCTCGGGTTAGACAAAAAAGCAGAAACCATGTGAGGGAGCATTGGATTGAAACCAATGGACTTCATTATAAATAGACTACTTTCATTCTTTGAAGTTCTCACATTGCACACTCCTAAATCTCTGAAGCTATTTGCATTATTTCTTCTTCTTACCTTTAGTCTTCTTTGTGTTCCACACTCCTCAAATGGGTGTAGTGTCTACTATTGTCCACTATGATGGTTTCATGAACCCATGTCCCATGGAGGGAGTTACCTTCAATACTGGGACTGCAAAACTTGTTCCTTTAAAGAGAGGAATTTCTCTACAAAGGCTGAAGAAGTTGATCCACAAGAAATTGGAGAAAGAACCCCATGAAAATGTAGCAACCATCCATTTTCGCTGTCCAACTAGACTCGGAGTTGGGATCAACAACTTCATTGCTGTTGAGTTGAAAGATGATGACGACGTGGAGGCCATGTTCGATGTGCATGATTCAAACTCAAGTCTATGTGGTATTGAAATTTTTGTTTCATTTAAAACTTCTTCTTCTTCATACCCCAACACACACCCAACCGCTATCTAAAGTCATATACTGAAAGTGATACTAGCAAAGATCTCATTGATTTGATGAAGTCAAAGATAAAGTCAAAAGTCAACTCTGCAGCAGTCAACAAGTCACCCAGATAATTGAGCTGAAGATTTAGTGTGTCTTAATAGAAAGTTTAGGTAAAACCATTTTACCTTTTCTGCTGCATAAAGTTTCTTCATCATTTTGCAAAATGCCTCAAAAATAGTTTTAAACAAATCAAAAACAAAAGCATTTTGACAAAGAACTTTCTTAATAATGTTTTTAAGCTGATATAGTTTTAAAAGAAACGATTAAAATCACTTAGAATGTTTAAAGAAGTGTTTTTACAAGTATTTTAATCGATACAAACTTCTTTTAATCGATTAAAACCACTTTGGAAGTCAGGATGATCGATCAGAATGAAATTATGACCGATCAGAGTTGGTTATGATCGATCAGAATTGAATTATGACCGATCAGACCTTTTTCAATCGATTAAAATGAATTTCAATCGATTAAAATGACTTGAAAATTTTTGTACAGAGTTTCAATCGATTAAAACGCATTTCAATCGATTAAAATAACTTGGAAAATCTTTGTACAAAGTTTCAATCGATTAAAACGCGTTTCAACCGATTAAAACAACTTAGAAAAATTCTGTGCAGGTTTTTAATCGATTAAAACTTCTTTGTATCGGTTAAAATAACTTGAAAAGTTTTATAAGAAAGTTTTAAAGCAAATCAATCGATTAAAACGCGAATCAATCGATTGAATCACTCGAGAAAATGTTTGTAAAATGTTTTAACTGATATAAACATGGTTGTATCAACTAAAAACATTCTCGTTAAAGAAACAAGAACGCATTAATGGGTTGAAAGGACTTTTAACAGATTATAACGGCTATTTCAACTGATTAAAACAAACTTTCAACAGATTAATTAATGCAAGCAGATTTGAAAATTCTCTTTAAAAATAGTTTTGCTTGTCCAATGGTAATCTTGTCCAATGGTAATCTTGAAAATGTCAATCGGGGATTGCTAAGAAGCGGAGGAGAGCTCCGAGTGGCTTTTTCTCAATCTAATAAAAGTGCCATCAAATTTGACGCCCCAAAATACGAGAGCAACCTCCAAATTAAGAAATGGGTCCAGAGCCTTCAAGATCAAGGGCGAAAAGAAAGCTCGGATATTGAGGAAGGTCGGATTGTAACAGAAAAATGGGAGTCATCCACGGAGGAGGCTTCGCATCCAGGAGAGATGCTTCGAAGGTCCAACAGATGGTCGACGAGTGTGAAGAAGAGAATGTCACAAAATGAAGGTAGTTCGACCAATGCATTGGTGGATATAACGAGAATCCCCCATTTTTCCAGGTGTCCTCGCTCAAGCGATGTGATTTTCGCTTGAGTCACCTTAGATAGCGGTTGATAACAACCGCTTTTAAAAATATATATTAGATAGCGGTTATGCTTTAACCGCTTTCTAATGTAGTAGTTTAGATAGCGGTTGGCCAAATAACCGCTATCTAAAGTCATATATGTCAAAGTGATCGACTATAATTAGATAATAATCGATCATATTTTTCGCTCAAGCGAGGGTTTCTTCGCTTGAGCGAGAATTTACCCCAGATTTCCCCTTCGTTACAGATTTCCTCGCTCAAGCGAAGGTTTTCTTCGCTTGAGCGAGAGTTCAGTACGCGAAATAATATTATTTTAATACGTGAACAGTAAACAGTGCTAGTTGTGTAAATAAAGTTGCACAGGTGCTATTTTGGTAAATATTTTTGAAAACAGTATTATTTTTGAAAAAAAGTCGAGAATATGTTGGATTGAATCATAAAACAATTCAATAAATTATTATTATTATATTAGTTTTTTAAGTTGTTCATTAACTATATTACTAATAAATTATCAACTTTTTTTTTTAATTTAATCTTACTAAGATGTTTTAATTTTTTTTTACATTTTATTTTTATATTTGAAATATGTTAGTAAGAGATGTTATACTGTCACTGTATACTAAATATAGAAAAGCATTTGGACTTCAAATAGGAAATCATCATTTTCTTAGTTTGTGAGATACCATTCTCCTGTTTTCGAACTGTTTCACACTGCATTTGCTACAAATGAACACTACAAAGTGGTCAAGTAAAACACGGTAATAAATAAGATATTGTTTCTTGAAATGATAAAGATGGAGTTAATAGGGATAAGATCAATACAATAGCTTTAATAAAATTATAATATATTAATACTTTTATTAAATCATTAAATTAAAGAATTAAATTATATTTTCGTTTAAATTGAACGAGTATAATAATTTTGTTCTCACTTTATTTATTTATTTGTATAATAATAATAATAAATAAATAATTATTCTAAATATTTCTTCGTGATCAATGATGGATCTTGATCATTGATCTTGGAGTAATTAAGTTTGAGAGAAACAAAATCATAAATTATATGAAAATTACAAAACTAAAAAAGGATTAAAAAGATAAAATTATAAATATATAAGTAAATATATTAAATATTATTATATTTTAAGAAGTCAAAATCATTAATTACATTAAAGTTAAAAAAATATAAGCTCTAAGAAGATCCTCCACCGATCGTGGCCTTGCGAACACTATGTTTAATTCCTCTCCCACCAAATCATGATGAGGATGTGGTAGTCTCGTACGACTTTGGGTAAGGTTGAAGTGTAGGGAAGTGACTATGGCAAGAAGACTTTTTTTCTTTTATGTAGTAGGAAACACCTTTTCCTTTCCTATAGACAGCACCAATTATTAATATTCTAAAGTTTTTTGTTTGATCGACAGTACTATATTGTTATGTTATCTGTAATTATAATACCTCTTTATATTTAATGTTGTCCTTAGACCTATATTTTTATTTGTGATCTCTATATTCAGTTATTATTCATATATATATATATATATATTAAGTTATTATTATTTTTTAATAACAAATGTAATTTTAGGTACAATTACCGTTATTATATCTTAAAAAAAAAAAAAAGCTCGTGACCGAGCCACGACTATTTGAACACTAAAACTAATAAAAGAGGTAAATGACATAGTATATTAAAAACTTATTAAACCACTATATTCATTAAAAAAGGTTAAAATTCTATTTTCTCTTATATATGATTTCAACACAATACTCTAGATTAGTGTTTTAACTTTCTCACATCGGTTAATGTGTTTTTTTTCTTAGAATAATGATTACTACATTCCATATTTAACCGATTCTTGAAATTCTAAAAACAGTCAGTTTAATTTATAAAATGATTAAATAATGATAATTTAACATACAAAATTTAAAAATAAGTATTAAAATGATAGGTTTTAATAATGTAATTTTTATGTTTTAACTTTAGAAATAAGTAAAGTTACGAAATCATACGAAATTATTACCAATTGATGGAGGTGTACCAACTTAATTTTGTCGAGTTTCAGTATGCCAATAATATACTTTTTAATATTAACTCTTCGACACGTTATTTTTTATTATGCGAGTTCCATTTAACCTTTACTTTTAATAAAAAAGAAAAGAAATTAAAAGTGTAAAACTTGTTTGTTTATTATTTTTAAAAACAAATTTTAAATTTTTAGTTTTTAAAATATAAAAAAAAAACTTAGTTTGATAATGATTTTGTTAAAATAATTAAAAAAATAAAAAATAAAAAAAATATTTTTATTGTTATATGTTTCTATAATATTCGTGTTACATTATTTTATCTATCTTCGTGATGTTGTTAAAATAATTTTTTATTTTTTATCATAGCATTCCTCTTTTAGTTTAAAACTGTTTTCAAATTATTACGAAATAAACTTTATTTTTAAAAATAATTTTTTAAAACTGATTATTCAAATTATTTATAAAAATTTAAAAATAAAGTTGAATCAAACAAACCTCACATAGTTGTTCTTTCAAATTATGTGTCATAAATTATCATGACATAATATAATGCAGAGAAAAATTTAGAAAGGGCTGCAAGAAGGATATAAGAAAACACTTTTTCGAACATATATTTATTACCATTAGTTTGTGTAACAAAAGAAGCCAGATAGAAAATGGTTATGTTTAAAGTTCACATTCTTGATAGATAAGTTTCACAAGAGAAGAAATATTGACAAAAAATAAAAGCAATTGATCATAATATAATATTTTTTTATTCATTCATAAACAAGAGCGTAATATCAATCCTTATTTCTCAATCCTCTAGGGATATACTAAGGATTTTCAGTAACCCACCTAATCAACTACATATTCTTAAGAGTTAAAATGCAACTATAAGGAAAACTTATCCAAAGAAACCATTGTCAATACCCATACTTCAGCATGAGTAAAAAAATGTTTGTTAGTCCGTGCTTCTCACAGAGAGAATCTCTCTTTCTGCCAAAACTTGAACTGCAATGATATTTGTTCCAGCATCTTCTCCTCTTCCTCCATTAGAACCCCTTTGGTCTCAGGTAAAAAACAATGACAAAGAAAATTGCCACAATAGCCACAATTCCAAACATCATGAATGTGAAAGCTGTCCCAATGGCTTGTGTCAAGGACAAAAAGGATTCTGAAACAATTAAGGATGGAAATCCAAACAGTTGTGAATGTTATTCCTCTACAAACTCCTCTATACCTCAATGGATAGATGTCAGAGTTCACAACCCCTGGAACAGTTCCCATCCCAGGTGAGAAGAAAATGATGTAAAGAGCAAGGCCTATTAAAGCAACCCAACCATATTTGCTAGGACATCATGCCCTATGATCACCGGCATCCAACTTCTTTGTGCCATCATTGGAGATCAAACATGCCCCAGGTAAAAGCTGCAAATTTAGTTGAAAGTAGAGTGAATAAATATAAAATGTAAAATCATATAGTAGTGTCAACAAATGAAATTGAAATAACTCATTTCATTCCCTTCCCTCCTAATGATTGATAGAATGTGACATGCGAAATCCTGCTATAAGCATAATGTTGTCAACAATTGGAACGGAAACAATTTGTTGTCTAGCCCTTCCCTCCCAATAATTGGAGGAGTGTAGTGAACCACAAAATTGACACATATGGGGTTGCTAAATTGAAAAAGGTGGTACAGATTTACCTTATCATCAGGTATTGTTGAAGCCTTTGAAATTAGGACAGGTGTTGTTTAAGAGTGGTTTCCGTGCAACTAACCATTGGGGAGTGGATTTAACTTTCTCGAAAAGCAACAGTTATAGCCAACTCAGGCAGCTGAACATTCATGGGTTCAATGTAAAGAGATGAATTTCCAATTGTTTGTGGAAATTTACCACTGAAGATTGAAAAGAAATCCTGAAACATTGAGGCGTAGAAGAATGATCCGTTTCAGCCAGCAAAGTCCAAGAGGCATATTGAAATAATGACCCAAGTTATCAACACAAAATATGGAGTATAAAAACCATTTATGGATGTTTTTTGGGTCAGCAAATTATTTGGGATAAGAATATATGATTTGCTTCAATCTGGCCTAAAGTACATAGTTTTTTGAGGGGCATTCGCTAATAGATATGCAGAGAGATTTAGCAGTCTCACTTCATGTGAATACTAGATTCAAGTGAGATTATGGTAAATATATATTTGAATTAGATATAAGTATAACAAAATTCATTTGATGCAGAATAATTCTAACATAATAACTGCCTGCTTAAGAAACAACTTAAAGCATACCCATAAGTTTGGATAGAAGTTATCTCAAAATGATGCGTTACATCAAGTACTGGTTATGGCTGGCTGAGAATATGAAAGATATCAGTCAATCGTTCTTTTTCCCATGATTTGCGGGTGCAATGGAAGGTATGGTTGAGGAATATAACCCTGTTTTCTCAACTCAAGAAGGAGACTCTTCAGAATCAAATAGATCTCAACAGATTCTGGATGATTTCCGTCAGCAGCAGAAAACATATGGGTTCCACCATTAACATCAATCCAGCTGTATCCAGGAATCTTCTGAACTCCTTTTTCCTTCATTAAACTTCTTACTTGGAGAACACTTGCCCATTCACCAGCATCAGCATGTACATTAGAAAGCAATACATAGTATCCAGAATTCTTTGGATCCAGTTCAAGGAGATGTCTTGAAGCTAGTTTAGCCAACTCAACATTGCCATGAAGCCGACAAGCTCCTAGCAATGTCCCCCAAACACCTGCATCTGGAGTGCATGGCATGCTCTTTATGGTATCAAATGCTTCGTGCAGACGGCCAGCACGACCATACAAATCTACCATGCATGCATAGTGCTCCATCCTAGCACAGATCCCATATTCTGTAGTCATGCGATGAAAGTAGTGTACGCCTTCATTAACTAAGCCTGCATGGCCACAAGCAGATAGTATAACAAGAAAAGTAATATGATCAGGGTGAATCCCAGCTCCTAACATCTCATGGAATAGATCAAGGCATTCTGTAGGGAAACCATGGTTTCCATAGGCAGCAATGATGCTGTTCCATGAGACTTCATTCTTTCCATTCATCAGGTCAAACACACATCGAGCAAAAGCTAGTTTTCCACATTTAGAATACATATCTACCAGTGCACTTGCAACAAAAGTGTCAAAACAAAATTCATTTCTTATCACATAGGCATGCATCTCTTTCCCATAATAGAGTGCTGGTAAATTTGAAGCAGCAGAGAGAGCAGATGATAGGCTCACTGTATCATACTTGGCTCCACTCATTCCCATTTGACGAAAAAGATCAATGGCCATTTCTGGCTTTCCATTCTGTGAGAAGCTTGAAAGCATTGAGTTCCAGCATACACTATCTCTGTCGGACATTCTTCTAAAAAATTCATAAGCAAGATCCAGCCTACCACATTTTGCGTACATATCTGTGATGGCAGATCCCACATTAACTATATTCTCTAGTCGTTTCTTTAGAATATCACAATGCAACTCCTTCCCTAATTTCAGAGCAGCAACTGCAGCACAAGCTGGTAAAACACTAGCCATGGTAAGGCAATTAGGAACCATTCTCTCTTGAATTAACCACCGAAAAATGTTTATAGCATCCTTATTCAGCCCATTAAGTACATAACCTGAAATCATAGCTGTGCAAACTGCAACATCAACCAATGTATTCTGCTGGAAAATCTTGCATGCCATCTTCACATCTCCACCCTTGAAGTATATGTCAATAAGAGCACTCTTCAAATAGACATCAAAAGGTACCCTATGTCGAACTATGTAACTATGAACTTCCTTACAATGTTTGAGACTCCGAGATTTAAGGATAGAAGGAAGGAGACTTGCAAAAGTGACCGCATCTGGTTTGACACCAGCAGAGATCATTGTATTAAATAAAGGTGCAGCCTCATCAGTAAATCCATTTTGCACATATCCAGCAATCAACCCATTCCAACTCACCGTATCAGTTTGTGACATTGTATTAAATAACTTGCGAGCATCAAAAAGGTTCCCACATTTTGAATACATGGCAACTAGTGTGTTTGCTACCTGTGGATCAAACTCAAATCCACTACCAATAACAAGACCATGAAGCTGAGTACCAAGACAAAATTTCCCTCTCATAGCACATACAGACAAAATACATGTATATGTCACTGAATTAGGCTTACTATAAGAGGTCCTTATTTCACGAAAAGTCCCTATTGCATTGTTAAAATCTCCAACTTTCACGTAACCATGGAGCATGACATTCCACAAAATGATGTCTCTCAGAGGCAATTCATCAAACACAACTCGCGCATCATGAATATAACCATTATCAGCATACAACTTGATCAAAGCGCTACCGACAAACAAGTCCACATGAAACCCCATCGCCCGAACTGTATTATGAACCACCATACACAATGGCACATTATTCAAACGACCACAAGCTTTGATCACATAAGGGAATGTGTATTTGTCAGGTGAAACTTTACTACCCAACATCTTGAAGTAAAATAACAAAGCAAAATCACACCACCCCAACATGTAAAGCGCTCTTATCATCCAATTCCATGGAAGAGCATAGCACAATTCAAGCCTGAAGAACAAGTTTCCGGCATCCTTGATTCTACCACAAAGAATAAACAACCCCAAAATCCTTGAACTCAGTGAGCAAATATCACTCATGCCACCAACAATAACCTGAGTGTGAATTTGTCTAACTTGTTGAAGCACAGAAGCATCTGAACAAGCACGGAACAAAGATTCGAAATGGGTTGTGAGAGAATCTTGGGTCTCTGGGGACGAACGATGTGATTTTGAGATAACATTGTTGCAGATGTTTGTTGCTGTGTGCATGAACTTGGACCTTGATTTTGCAAGTCTAAACATAGAGCATATATTTGTTGTGTTGTACATTTTTCAAAGTGAAATGGGTATAAACCACACTCAAATTTGAGAGCAAAAGAAAACCAAAACATAGAAAGGAAATGAAAAGGCCCGACCCGTGTTAGGATCTAACCCAATCACACTGAATAACCCAAATAGCTTTCCTCAGTTGGGCAATTCTGAGTACATGTTCAACTCAACGTAGCTACATTGCATTCGAGTAGATATATATGTATAGAGAATCTTGATAGCACACTAGAATTGAATGAAAGCCGAAGCAGGATGGATCAATCGCAGAATCAGCGACCAGCGACATCAACAGCTCCCTCGCGCTCTTTCCAGTTCCACCCTGCTCGTGGCCCCATTCTCGATCTCTTCAACCTAATTATTATATAGTTACAGCTTGATTGGCTAAGTAGTCACTTTCGTCCACTGCAATATGTTTGATATATTGCCTTAAAGAAAACAAGCACCTTTTCTTAAAGTCATTTGACTCTTTTATTTGCTTGGAAGGTAACTCTTAGTTTCAGCACAATGGGTCGAAATTTTTTTGAGCTACTTTACTGTGGAAACCATTTTGTTAGAACCAACAAGTTTGCAGCCTTCTACCTGAACTCTATGTTTTATCACTCTTCAAAAGACGCTCCCAGCCTGCAATGGTATCAGAATGGGTTTCTCAAGGTGAAAGAGTTGACCCATTTGCTAGGAAATGTGGATGAAGTTAATGGTAGACTTGTTGATATAAAGAGCAATTCAACCTTTTTTGATGATGACATTGAGCGTCAAATGTCTACCTTCAAGTCCCTTGTTCGTGAGTTTGTTGGGTCTGCAATTGTTCAGCACAAAATGAAACATGTCCAGGCCTCTTTCATCACAAATGCAAAACATGAATCTTTTACCCCTTTTAGTAAAGCAACTGAAAGAGATCCTATGGTGGTTGACTCACTGACCAAAGTGAGCAACTTTCTCAATGTTTCTGCTCAACAAAGGAAGTTGGTTCGTCTAAGAGTGTGCCCCCAGGTTACTCAACATCGCATATGGACTGGTGCACTTAAAGAAGTTCTGAATGATTTTGCAGTTGATTTGGATTTTTTGTCTTCTCAGGGCTTAAACAATGATATTTTGTTAGGTGGCCAAATTGTTCATAGCTGTTTGAAGTTTCTTACTGAAATTGGTGTCTTTTCAGACACCGAGTCATCTTCTTGGATGAAGCTTTCACCTTCTAAAATGCTTGCCTCTGACCCACGAAAATGGGAAGATGTTCTTGTAATGTTCAATGATCTGATTGAATGCTGTAAAAAGGAAGTAAGGTTGAAGTTCCATGTAGCTAAAGCTGAGATCATGAAGGAGGGGCTTTTGCACATAAGGGATGTTTCAGTTGACAACAGTGTTGGATACAAGGAAGCTCAGCATCAAGAAAGCCTGGTGAGGAAGAAGCTTTCCAAAATGTTGGGTCACTCCTCTCGTTGCATATTCACTCTATTACTGTATTATCTCTATGGAAGGGTGGTGGATATTGAAGTAGACATGCGTGGTGGGGTCTATGCAAACGGAAGTGATGGCAAGTTTTGCTTGTTTATGGGAAGAATCTTGACTTCGGATAGTGAGAAGATGGTTGGGCGAGGGGTGAAGCAGTTGGACCGGGCACTTGGAATTTTCAAGTTTGTGTGGGAAATGGCTGGAATGAAAGGGCATTTGGACTTGCAGGGCCATATGTGGTGTGTTGGAGCAGACAGTAGGGTGCTTAGGTATAGGGGTAACACGTACTTTGTGCATGGAATTTGCCTTTGATTATAGATTTTTGTATCACTGCATCATCTAATCCTACTTCATGGTGCTAATATATCCCCACGTTGAAGGTGGCAATGACAACTCAAATTTGCGGTGTGTTCATGTAATTCAATCAAAATTCAAAGAAATTTACAAACAACCACCTCACTTTAAAATGAACTCTAGAGAGCAAAATAATTAGTTTATGTTTTTCTACTAGTTACTTTTTGATAAATGATTCCTTGTGATTTTTTTTTCTGCTTGAATTATTGGGTTATGTTTTTTTTTTTTTTTCTTTCTTTCCAGTGGTATACTTGTGATGCAACTAATCAGTCTTTAACATTCCAAGACTACAAGGATTAATCCTTTCTTTACTTTAGAAACTATAGTGTGATGCCTTGTGGTATATTTGGAGAGCGAGATGCTGTCTTATTTTCCAAGGTGCGAATTTAAATACCATGGTCATATTGAATTGGCAATTGGGGCGTGAGCCCCATGCGCAAATGAAAGATGGACACGATTGGTTTCTTGCGGGTCTCCTTAACTTTTGGATCAAAGGTTGTCACAAAAGATAAAGTGGTTACTTATGGTATATTGCAAGGTAATATTTTCTTTTTATTTACTCAAACTTTTGTGTTGACTCATCGTAGTGTGTAACTGTGGATGTTTGTCAAAACTATTTGA